>JAMFLL010000157.1:0-58498 GCA_027475725.1 Pythium rhizo-oryzae | reverse complement strand
GGACACAAGAACTGCTGTCATCGTGACATGCAGCATCTCAAGCACTTGTAACGTGGCGCATCCCTTGCTCTGTGCGACGAGCCGCGCCATGATCCATCACCTGAACTACACTCGGATCCATCAGTAGTGGCAGCGTTTGGCTGTTGCCTTTCATTCTTGTATATTTGAATAATGCCTTCCAGTCTTGATCACGCACTCTTAAAGTGCTCTCGCTGTCCCATGTCACGATCGCTCTCGTCCAGTGATGAGTTGCGCGCCCGCGCGGCACAAAAGCCCGGCGTCGTGGACCGACCGCGTGCTGCTCCTGGACCGACGCACGTGACCTTCTTGGACGCGCGTCGCGACGGGGAGTACATCATTCCCACGAGAGAGTTAGCTGTGTTAGCCGCCATGTCCGCCATCTTGTGGTAGGAGGTGATGGTGCCAAGCGGACACGTGCACCACGTCCGCTAGCCGGCGCGCTGAGTTGTACAGCGGTCGGAGCTTGGAACTTATTTGGGGGCCGGTACACCAGGATTTACGCAGGATGAGGGCACTATCTCCCACTACCTCGGCAGGGCGTCTTAGCGCCTCGCTCAACCCCCGCGACGAGTCCCAGGTATTCTGCCTGGTCATTGAACATCGTCTTTTGATGGAAGGCCATGAGCACACTCCACACCACCCGCGGGTTTATACAATCATCGTTTATCGTGATCAGCACCGCTCAAGCTCCCCCTGGGTAGTGAGGACTTGCTATTGCTACACGGTTCTCCTGCGACCAGCAGCAGCGTCCACGCGACAAACGCGTTCTGGCGGCCCAAGTCCACCAGCAGTGCCAGTGCCTCGAGAGCGACCACGACCGCCGCCATCCGTCGGTCGTGCGCGCCCTCAATTGATCCGCTGACGTTTTGTTCGTGCGGGCCCTCAATGGATCCGCTGACGTTCAGTTCGTGTCTTCTTGATGTGGACCTTGCCGAGGGATCATTTTGATCTGGACCTTGCCGTGTCATAGCGCCGCATTTACAAGGAGAGTGACGGTAGGTTTCGAGCATGAAACACGTACTTAATCGAACAGCTTAACCATATCACGACGGGTTTTGGCGAAGCAACCGAGAAGTGGATAAGAAAACGATAAATAATTACGAAAAGCTCTCATTTTTACCTGATCGCACGAACTGACTCTTCCACGAACCACGCTGGTAATAGTGACACACTTAGATTTGGTATGTACGCGTTAAATACGATGAAGTGACGTCCGTTAACACAGGTAACTTTGTGACTGACATCACGAGTACCACTCTCGCTCTCAGTATAATGGGGCTTCGCCCAATAAGAATTTATTGAATCCTCCCAAAAGCAACCCACGGGATCACTTGTGCGTGGGTTCAATTGTGAAGAGTCTCAGCCCCCGACACTCCACAAAACCACCTCACTCGCGATGCTGCTCGACGCCGTCACACGCGGGAACAAGGCCGCCGTGGCGCACGCGCTAACCGACGGCGTCGACGCCAACGCCGCCGACCGCTTGGGGCGCACGCCGCTCGCGACGGCCGTGCGCCTGGGCCACGAGTCGATCGTCCAGGCGCTTCTGGACGCGGGCGCGGACCCAAATGCGCTGTCCCCGGACGGGCTGTCGCCACTGACTCGTGCCGCACGCCTCGGCCGCGTGCGGATTGTTGACATGCTGCTCCGCGCTGGCGCGGTCGTGGGCTTGAACAGGGAGAAGAGCTTGACCCTCGCCGGCCATGCAAGGAGCGCCAACGACGCGCGCAGTCCCAACCAAGGAACAGCGCTGATCGGCGCGTGCGAAGGGGGACATAGTGGGATCGTTGAGATGCTGATCGAGGCCGGCGCGAACGTCAACGCCGTCAACACACGGGGGAACTCGGCTCTGCTTGCCGCGAGTGATAGGGGCACGTTTGCGACAGCCTCCAGGCTGCTCGCCAAGCGCGCGGACCCCAACCACGCGAACTTACACGGCGACACGCCGTTGATGTGCGCGAGCCGCGGGGGCCACTTGCACATCGTTAACTTGCTACTCGAGGCAGGCGCGGATGTCAGAAGCGTCAACCGCGACGGATACTCGGCGTTGCTGGCGGCGATCAAGTCGAGTCACGTTACAATCGCCCACCGGCTGCTTGATGAGGAGCGGGTCGAGCTGAATTTGGTCGGACCGAACGGAGAGACAGAACTGCTTGTGGCGGCTTCGAATGGACTGTCCACCGTCCTCCCGCGACTCCTTGCCAAGGGAGCAGACATTCACCACACGAATCAAGAGGGCCAGCGTGCGCTCTGCATCGCCTCTGCAGCGGGGCATGTCGACGTAGTCGAGCAACTGATCGCTGCTGGAGCGGAGATCGACTACACTGAAGACCAAGGAAGCACAGCACTTCAGCTGGCGGCCTTGGCGGGTCATCGTGAGGTCATGAAGGTACTGCTAGCGGCCGGTGCACGCGCCAACGTGGACAGCGTGATGCACACCGCATGCGATGCCGAGCTTGTGGAGATTTGGGTGGCGTCGGGGGCAGATGTGAACGGCTTCGACTCGCAAGGCGTCTCCGCTCTCGAGTGGGCTGCCCAGTCGGGCAGCGCCGACGTGGTCGACGTACTACTGAAGGCTGGAGCCGTCGTATGCGGGAGTCACGCTCGCCGCGCACTGGTGAATGCGAGTCGTGTCGGGTGTGCGGCGAGTGTTGAGAAGCTGCTCGACGCTGGTGCTGATGTCAACTTTCAAACCGACGAGGGGATTACGGCGTTGATTAAAGCCATTCAGGACCCCACGCGCACACGAAGCCGGAACGTCGTGGAGGCACTTTTAGCGGCCTACTGCGATATTGACCTCGCCGCACCTCGCGGGGTGTCGGCGCTTCACGCGGCCGTCGGGAGGAATGATGCGTATATAGTGGACAAGCTGCTCGAGATGGGCGCCAACCCGAATATCGCTGACGAGAGTGGAATGACGCCGTTGATGACGGTGGCAGCACGACCGTACCACGGTTTTGGTGCGTTCTATAATACCATGAAGAAGCTGCTACGCGCTGGTGCCAACGTGGACGATACGGACGACGAAGGCAGAACGGCGCTGCTGTTTGCGGCGGCGGAGCGCGAACGAACGCTTGTCAACTTGCTGCTGGAGAACGGTGCGAACGTGGAAGTGGCTGTGGCGATCGCTCTCGGTCAAGGCGACACTGCTGCCGCAGAGTTCCTCCAACGCTGAGCCGCACATCGATGCCGAGAGACGTTCAAGACCACGAGAGCTCACCTACAGCCTGTAGGTGAGCTGTTCAATGAGATGGATACACTATGAACTGATTGGCTGGTTACTGGACCTGATACATACCAGTCTCACCTACGATTGTGTTGTCCACAATATTCCAGGGAAGAGCTCCCCCTTCCATCTGAAGGAAAAGCCTCAATCCGTCCAAGTGATGTCGGCGGAGGAGGCCGGCGCGCGCGTACCTCGCGCTGCGAGCGAAGCGCTGCGCTCTGCAGCTACCAGTGGCGCATTGGAAGAGCTCGAGGTCGCGATTCGTGGGAACGTGGACGTCGATGAGGCCGACGAGAACGGCCGGACTGCGCTGATGCTTGCGTCGGAGCGAGGCTACTGCGACATTGCGGGGCACCTGATCACCGCGGGCGCCGACGTGGACCGTACTGACAGCGCAGGTGACTCAGCGCTCCATCTTGGGGTGATGAATCGCCACGCTACCGTGGTCTCGTCGCTCCTCGCTGCTGGGGCCGACACGGACCGCGTGAATCGAAGCAGCCTGACGCCGTTGCTGTCAGCTTGTCGCGAAGGCCTCTGGACAATCGCCGCCATGTTGCTCGACGCTGGCACCAGGACGGATGTCCCCGTTACGTGGTCGTACTCGCCGCTGATGGTTGCTTCCGCGAGCGGAAATGTCGCGTTCGTGCGGAAGCTACTCGAGGCCGGCGCAAACTGCCACCACGAAAACATCCGAGGCGAGACCGCCTTGACGCTTGCCGCCAAGCATTCGAGGCCCGAGATCGTGAGGCTTCTGCTCTCGGCCGGAGCGGATGTGGACCATATCCCGCACAGTGGACACTCGATCCTGACGGTGGCAGCCGGTTTCGGCCGCGAGGCAATCGTGGACGAGTTGATACGCGCTGGGGCAGATATCCATCGGACCGACATGAGTGGTGTCTCCGCGCTCAGCCTAGCGCTGGCAAATGGAGAGATCGCGATTGCGCAAAAGCTACTATCCGCGGGGGCTGTTCGGTATGCGAGCGCGTCGGATGACCCGGAGAGCGTGGCGCTCCAGAATGCAGCCTGTCGGTCAGACAGCGAGAAGACGGTCGCGGCGCTCCTCGATGCTGGCGCGGATGTTGATCACACTGATGCACATAGTGGGGACACGGCGTTGCTCGCGGCGAGCTCCATGGGCTGCGTTGCCAGCATCGACATCTTGATCGGCGCGGGCGCGGATGTGAACCGCGCAAACAACGAAGGCTTCTCGCCGCTGCTTGCAGCCGCTCGTGGAGGCCACGTGCTGGCCACTGAGCGTCTCCTCCACGCAGGCGCAGACACAGAGCATGCCAGCAACACGGGCCAGACGGCACTCACCGCCGCTGCCTTACACGGTCACGCAGAGGTTGTCGACGTGCTGCTCGCGTACGGCGTGTTAATCAACGCCACGAATTCCAGCCAAGAGACTGCTCTGATCATCGCCTCATATCGCGGTTTCGTTGACGTCGTGAGGACACTGATTCGCGCGGGCGCTGACTTGGACTCGCGAAGCAGCGTCGCGGACACGGCGTTGACGATGGCTGCAACGACCGGGCGTGTTGACGTCGTGGCCGAGCTGCTCCGTGCTGGGGTTTACGTGAATCAGACCGGTTACGACGGGAACACAGCGCTGATAAATGCTACACACCGTGGCTGGAAAGCGGTCGTGAAGGCATTGTTGGCGGCCGGTGCGGACGTGTTCCACGAGTCAACGTCCGGAACCACAGCAGTCTCACTGGCAGTGAGTGGCAAGGCGTCTGACGCGGCGGCGCTGGTGCTGGCCGCTGCAGGGCTGGAATGAAACGTTTAGTTGGCCGTGGTGTGCATCTCGTGCAAGAACACATCCCGCGTTCCACATCGCGACGCTGCTGGCTCCAACAATGGCTCTTGAGCTCCCATTGAAGCACCTGATCTCACTGTAAAACTGAGATAATGTGATCCACATTATCACAGGCGAGTTTTCTCTGATTGTGTGTCGGACGTTATTCGAAGGTGACCTCTCCACGAAACACAACCCACCACGGTCATCTTGCTCGTAGGTCTCATCAGACCGCAACGCAGTGGAGGCGCTAGTCTCGTCGCACGCCAGCCGCATCGCTCGCAGGATGAGCGCGAGCAGCGTCACGGCTGTTGCGACGCGTCGGTTGGTCGTCAGCAAGGACTACCCGTGCGGACTTCGCGTGTCCGGTGACGCGCTGCGCGCTGCCGCCGCGAATGACTCGTTGGAGGAGCTGGAGATGTTGATCCGCGCGAACGTCGACGTCGACGCGGGCGACGACGTCAACCGCACGGCGCTGATGCTCGCGTCGGAGCGAGGGTATTGCCGCATCGTGGACCGTTTGATCGCCGCGAACGCCGACGTAAACCGCGCGGACAACGCACAGTGCACACCTCTCCATTTGGCGGTGAGGAGTGGCCGCGCCTCGGTCGTCCAGTCGCTTCTGGCTGCTGGGGCCGATCCAAGCCGAGTCTGCAGACGACTAGGGACGGCGCTTGTGGCGGCAGCCCGCGAAGGCTTCTCGATGATTGCCGGCATGCTACTCGACGCCGGGGCCAATCCCAACCGTGCAGACTATCTAAGGAATACCGCGCTGATCACTGCCTCCTCATTCGGACACAGTGAGCTCATCCTGAGGCTGCTCGACGCTGGCGCCGACACTGACGCCGCTAACATTCGTGGTGAGACGGCCTTGACGAATGCGGCTACTCGGGGCCACTTGGAGAACGTCGAGATGCTTCTCTCCGCAGGCGCAGATGTGAACCACGTGACTCGACAAGGCCAAGCGCCCCTGGCACTCGCGGCCCGTCATGGCCACCAGGCAATCGTGGCAGTGCTCCTCCGCGGTGGCGCGAATGTGCGTCATGGCATGTGGAGTGGCATGTCAGCGCTCGACCAAGCAATCGCCAACTGCCACATCACGATCGCACACATGCTGCTCGTCGCTGGTGCTGTTCGTTATTCCAGCCTGCCGAGCGACCCGACTGGTGCGAGGCTGCTCAACGCAGCATGCCGACTGGATGGCGAACAGAGAGTAGCGGCGCTTCTCGCTGACGGTGCGGACGTGGAGCGGAGGGATTCGATCTACGGTGACACACCATTGTTGGCAGCCAGCACCATGGGCTGCATCAGCTGCGTCGATGTCTTGATTAACGCGGGGGCACGCGTGAACGTCATAAACAACCTGGGAGTCTCGCCTCGCTTAGCGGCTGCTCGAGGAGGCCACGCGCTCGTTGTCGACCGACTTCTCGCCGCAGGCGCTAACAGTGACTATTGCGACAACAGTGGTGAGAGCGCACTAAGCGCCGCCGCTTCGCACGGTCACGCTGACGTAGTCGACGTGCTGCTCGCGTCTGGCGCCTCCATCGACGCAACGGACACCAACCAAGGGACCCCATTGCTTATCGCCTCAACTCGTGGCCACGCTGAGGTCGCCCGAAGACTGATTCGTGCTGGTGCTGATCTCAACTTCCGCACCATCCACGGGCACACGGCGCTGACGTTGGCAGCTTGGAAGGGACTTGCGGATGTTGTCGACCAGTTGCTAAATGCCGGTGTGTATGTGAACCAGACCGGGTACGAGGGAAACACGGCACTGATCAGCGCCGTTAGCGCAGGTCGGAAACAAGTCGTGGCTACAACTGAGCCCAAACACGGCGCCTGGCTTCACTACCGTACCCGTAATACGTTCAGTGTGCGACACGCGACATCTCATCGCTGAGATGGAGGTCCAGAAGTTTTGCAGTCCCTCATAAATCAGATTAGTCCGGGAGGCGGTTTCTTGGCATCGCAGCCAGTAGCGGCTACCCTGGCACTCTACTGCGCCAGCACGACTAAGGCGGTTGGCCGGCACAACTCAATATGACCAAGACCGACGAGCAGCTCGACACCGCCCCCGCAAGCACCAGCTACGGCTCAGCGTCTGTGGACGACGCCAACGCGCGTTTGGTTCGCGCAGCGATGACAAACGACATGGAGCTCCTCCAGGACTCGCTCCGCCACGGCGCTCTTGTGGACCATAACCAGATCTTGGGCGGGGACGTATCGACGGCGCTAACGGCTGCAGCCTGGAAAGGCCACCGCGAGATTGTCGAGGTGCTGCTTAGCGCGAATGCTGACATTGATCTCCCGAGCGACCACGGAAGGACTGCACTGGCTTACGCGGCCCGTGAAGGCCACATCGATGTCGTGGAACTGCTGCTAACGAGAGGCCCCGCGCTGGACCATCGGGACATCGTAGGCGCCACAGCGCTCATCGACGCAAGCGAGCGCGGTCATGACAAGGTCGTGCAGCTTTTGGTCGCAGCTGGGTCGGACGTCGCCGCCGTCGACATTGCCGGCGACAGCGCGCTGTGGCTTGCACTGACGAAGGAGCACTCGGCGGTCGTGAAGGTCCTGCTGCCGTACTACGACAACGTGGATCGAGCTGATTCGAGCGGGATGACGATGCTGATGATCGCGGCAAAGAACGGCAACGCGGCCATCGTGGAGCTTCTGATCGATGCGGGGGCCGACGTGAACGCCATGGGCGGCGATGTGAGCGGCAGCGCGTTGCACTGTGCGTCGAGCTGGGGTCACACTGCTGTGGTGGAGCAATTGCTTACAGCGAACGCTGATATTGGCCTCACAGATGGCTACGGACGCACACCCGTACATGCTGCCTATAAGCAGGGCTTCCATGTTGTCGTGAGCATCCTGATTGCAGCGGGAGCCGAGTTTGTCTTAGAAGAAGAGTGGGTGGAATCACCACTTGTGGTGGCGACCGCATACGGAGATGTCGAGTGCGTACGAGAACTGATAGCAGCGAGAACGAGCATAAGTGAGGAAGACGAGGACGCCGATCGCGCGTGGGAGATTGCTATGGAGAGCTGCCAGGTTGAGGTTGTGCAGGCGCTGGTTGCGGCAGGCTTCGACGCAAACCACGTGATGCCTAACGGCAATCCAGGGCTATGCTATGCTGCTGAGAAGGGAGACGGGTCTATGGTGACGGCGCTGGTGCGGGCTGGTGCCGACGTACACAAAGCAAATGCAAACGGGAAGACTGCGATGATCTTGGCATCATACTACGGCCACCAATGGATCGAGGAGTTACTGATTGCTGCGGGGGCCAGTCGATACGTGAGCGACACAGCCGATCAGGACAGTGTCGCACTCTTGAACGCCGCGTTGCGACCGGAGGGGAGCGAAACCGTGAAGGCATTTCTTGTGGCGGGGGTCGACATCCACCAAGTCGACAGTGCAACAGGCGACACCGCGCTACATGTGGCAAGCCAGAGAGGATGCCTTGCAACGGTCGAGGTGTTGATAGAAGCCGGCGCCGACATTAACCGCACCAACGACTATGGCGGATCACCGTTGACGCAAGCCGCGTGTGGTGGGTACCTTACTATCGTAGACCGGTTGCTCGCAGCTGGCGCGGAAGTCGACCACGCCGACCAGTACGGTAAGACGGCACTGATGCTAGCCGCTCAAGCGGGTCACGAAGACGTGCTCGATGCGCTGCTCGCGTTCGGCGCGAGTGTTGACGCTACAGGCTGCTCCACGACGGCGCTCGCGTTGGCTACGGCTCACACACACCTGGGGATTGTGCAGAAGCTGATTGCCTCGGGCGCAGACGTTAACACGCGAACGCCAAACCAGGAGACGCCGCTCACAACGGCAGCAGCGAACGGATCCGTCGAGATTGTCGCGGCGCTGTTGGCCGGCGGCGTGGATGCAAACCAGGTCGGCTACGGAGGTGCCTCGGCCCTGATGAGGGCTGCTGAAGCTGGGAATGTATCCGTGGTAGAGACGCTGCTGGCAGCCGACGCGGATGTCGCGCACGAGGCTGACGACGCGACCACCGCAAGCCTCGGAGCCTCCATCAACGGGCATGACACTGTCTTGGCGCTGCTTAGCGCCGCCGCAAAGAATAGCAGCCGATGCTAACCTGGGTCCCTGGTGCCCGATCCAATCTGTAACGAAGCACACATGGACAGCAACGCCACAACATATCCTCGCCTTGTCACAACAAGATATCATCAACTGGATATCTCATCGGTGAGATCCGAGTTCGCTCTGATATCTGTTTCATGATATGTGAGACGCATGTGGTCCACAGGATCGTTCGTGAAAATGCCCACGGTCTCCGATCACAGAAACGAAAATGGTGACGTCCGTGGACGACCCCGTCGAGGCGCTGATCGCAGCCGCAGAAGAAGGCGATGTCGCGCGCATCTTGCAGGCGCTTTGTGATGGCGTTGACGTGGATTGCAGGGGGCAGTTCGGGGAGACGGCGTTGATGTGCGCTGCCTCCAAGGGGAGGCGCGAGGCCGTCGTGACGCTGCTTGAAGCCAACGCGAGCGTCAACCTGCCATCCACCTGCGGTGGCAGAGCGGCACTGGCACATGCCACGATGGGCGGCCACCTCGAGATCGTAGAGCTACTGGTTGAGCGCGGTGCCGTGATCGACTACCAGGACTTCCATTCGTCAACCGCGTTGCACCGCGCCAGCGCGTTAGGGCATACAGATATTGTCCGGCTGCTCGTCACTGCCGGCGCCGACGTCTCGCTGACAGGTCGTGACGGCACCAACGCGCTCGGGCTCGCGGCGTCCGGGGCTTACACGGCGATCGTCGAGATATTGCTGACTACAAATTTGGATGTCGATGAGCGCGGATCAAGCGACTGCACAGCGCTGATGGCAGCATCGTCGAACGGCGACTGTCCCACTGCGGTGAGCTTGCTCGCAGCAGGCGCCAACGTCAACACTGTTGGAGGCCCCGAAGGAGACACGCCACTGCTGCTCGCGGCCAAGTCTGGAAGCGACGACGTTGTCAAGGTGTTGATTACAGCGGGAGCCAACGTCGACTTCGTCAATCTAGCTGGCCGCTTCGCACTCGACCTCGCCTTCGAAGGAGCTCATGTGGCTGCAGTGCGGGAACTTGTCTGCTGCGGTGCGCGAGCCTTGCCCCCTGGTGCGCCTTCGGATCGTGACGTGCTCACCCGTGCGACACGAGCACTCGAGTCGCTTGGAAGCTCTCAAGAATGTGCGGAGACTTCAGTTTCGGTTTCGAAGGAGGGTGAACAGGATCCCGAGTCGTTAATTGTTGCCGGTGTGGAATGCGTCCGCACGGGGATCGACCGCGGAGCGGACTTCATCGAGGCATGTACTGGCGATGACTGCGCAACTGTGGAAGCTCTACTTGCTGCGGGCGTGGACGTGAATCAGACGGGCAAGTATGATAGTACGGCGCTGTACCTCGCCGTTGTCGAAGGCCACGCGGCCGTCGTCGAGATACTGCTCGCAGCCCACGCCGACATCGAACGCGGCTGCTCTGATGGGCTCACGCCACTCGCTATCGCTGCTAAGTCAGGCCACTGCGAGATTGCGGAGATGCTGCTCGCGGCTGGCGCTGACGTGAATACGGCTGATCGGTGGCAAGACACAGCGCTCTCCAAGGCCGCAGCAAACGGCCACGTCGCGATCGTCCAGCTCTTACTCGACGCCGGCGCGATCGTGAACGCGCACAACGACCTCTTAGATACTGCGATCAGCCTCGCAGCGGCAAGTGGCCACGTCGAGGTCGTGGAGATGCTGCTTGCGGCGGGCGCCGACGTGAACCAGCTTGGCGGCGGGGGCACAAGTGTGCTTGAGCGTGCAGCGTCTGCCGGAGAGACCGACGTGGTCCGCACGCTGCTGCGCGACGGTGCGGACGTCCACCACCGCAACTGGGGCGACGCCTCCGCGCTGGACCTGGCGATCGCGAACGGCTACCACGAGTGCGAGGTCATGCTACGCGCCGCCGGGGCGGTCTCCTTCCCGGATCTGGATCTGTACTACAGATGGGATGATTAAGAGACACGACAATAACGCGGTAAACATGTTGTATCGACGCTCTTAAGCCCACTGATTTGGTGTGATATACGATCTGGACCACAGCGGCTCAAGCGACGACAATGGCAAAGACACTGCGGGCGTGGTTGCCGCGCTGCTCGCCGGCGCCGGCGTTGGTGCCATCACGACAGAGCGCGAACACCGGTCTCCATGGATGCTGGTGAATAGCGCTAGACAAGTTGATATCGCGACGCTGCTTCTCAATACCGCCCGTGTCGACGTTGCGCTGGCCTCACGGGGGCGACCGGCGCTCCTATTCGCCGCCGTCCAGGGCGACGCGGCGATCGTGGAGAAAGTGGAAGGACTCGGGGCTGACGCGGACCCCGAGGACACGGGCCGCTAATAGTCCGCACTGATCCAGGCGAGTCGTGCGGGCTCTCCTTCCGTTCTTGAGATGCTGGCGCCCACGTGAACCACGTGACGACCTGCGAGAACACCGCACTCTTGGGCGCCTTCCGCGCAGGCCATGCCAGAGACGCGGCATCGCTCATCAAGGCCGAGCTGCAGATCGCGGGTCAGCGCTGGTGGGCGCCAAACTCTCCGTTTCCTTTGCTCGACAAGGAAGTGTTAACTGGATATCTCATCGGAGAGATCCTGGAATCCCTCTGATTTGAATTTTCGAGGCGCGGCCTGAGATTTCGTGATGTGGTCCACGTGAGCTGGATTGCGAATGCCCACGGTCTCCGATCGCAGAATCGAAAATGGCGGCCTACGTGGACGACGACGTCGCGGCGCTGATCGACGCGGCGCAGGACGGCGATGTGGCGCGCATCATGCACGCGCTGCGGGCTCGCGTGGATGTTGATAGCGTGGGGCAGTTCGGGATGACGGCGCTGACGTGCGCTGCCTGGAAGGGGCATGGCGAGGCCGTGCTGACTCTCCTGGAGGCCGGTGCGAGTGTCCTCTTGCCCGACAGACGCGAGGGCAGAGCCGCGCTCTCGTATGCCGCGGAGAGTGGCCACCTCGACGTCGTGGAGCTGCTGCTCGAGTGGGGCGCCGCGACCGACCACCAGGATAACGACATGTCGACGGCGCTGCTCCACGCAAGTACGCGAGGGCATCGTGAAATCGTCCAGCGGCTCGTCACTGCCGGTGCCGACGTCTCGCTGACCGACTACTACGGCGTGAACGCGCTCGGGCGCGCGACATCCGAGGCGCACACGGCGGTCGTCGAGATCTTGTTGAACTCAAACGTGGATGTCGACGAGCGCGGACGCACGGTGTGGACCCCGCTGATGATCGCGGCGACGAACGGCGACTGTCGCACTATGGCGTGCCTGCTCGCAGCAGGTGCCGACGTCAACGCCGTTGGAGGCCATGACGTTGAAACGTCACTAGTGCTCGCGGTCAAGTACGGACGCGATGAAGTTGTCAAGGTGTTAATCGCAGCGGGAGCCAACGTCGACTTCGTCAGTCCAACTGGCCGCTTCGCGCTCGACCTCGCCTTCGAGCAAGGCGACGTGGCTATGGTGCGTGAACTTATTCGCTGCGGCGCGCGCGCTTTGCCGCCGGGTGCGCCCTCTGATCGTGACGTGCTCGCCCGTTCAATACAAGCACTCGAGTCGCATGGAACCTCCCGACTTGGTGCGGAGACCTCGGACTCGGAGGAGGGCGAGCAGGACCCCAAGGCGTTAATTCTTGCCGGTGTGGAACGCGTGCGCACTCGCATCGATGACGAGGCGGCTTTCATCAAGGCGTGCACGGACGGTGACTTCGCCACTGTCGAAGCTCTGCTTGCCGTGGACGTGGATGTCAATCACAAGGACGACGATGGGAATACGGTGCTGTACCTCGCCGTTGCCGAAGGCCACTCAGCTATTGTCGAGTTACTGCTCGCAGCCCACGCCGACGTCAAGCGGGGCAGCTCACGCGGGTACACACCGCTCTCAATTGCTGCTTCATCGGGCTGCTACGAGATTGTGGAGATGCTGCTCGCGGGTGGCGCTGAGGTGAATACGAGTGATCCGTGGCAAGACACCGCGCTCGCCAACGCCGCAGCAAACGGCCGCGTCGCGACCGTCCAGCTTCTAATCGACGCAGGCGCGCTCGTCGACGCGGAAAACAACAGCGGAGAGACAGCCATCAGCCTCGCAGCGACCAGCGGCCACGTCGCAGTAGTGGAGCTGCTACTCGCGGCCGGCGCGGACGTGAACAAGATCAGCGGCGGGGACATGTCCGTGCTCGGGCTCGCGGCGTCCGCCGGACAGACGGACGTGGTCCGCACGCTGCTGCGCGCCGGCGCGGACGTCCACCACCGCAGCTGGAGCGACACGTCGGCGCTGGACCTGGCGATCGCGAACGGCCACCGCGAGTGCCAGGACCTGCTACGCGCCGCCGGGGCGGTCTTCTTCCCGGATCTGGATCTGTAGCCAGTTAGAGACCTGATGCTGCCAAAACACGGTGAACCGAGATGGACACTTCCCGTATCAAGGTGAGACTTTCGTGAACCCACTGATTCCTCCTCTTGGGCTCATCAAACAAAGCGAACCATGGCAACTCAGGCGACCCGGATGGAGGCAACGCGCGCGCTGGTTCGCGCTGTGAAGGACGGCGACGCGGCGGCCGTAGCGACCGCGCTACTCGACGGGGCCGACGTCAACGAGGTCACGACTGACCGTGAACGTCGTACACCATTGATGCTGGCGAGTGACGCCGGTCATCTCGAGATCGTGACGCTGCTTCTCGACACCGCGCGCGCCGACATCGCGCTGACGTCGCGGGGGCGCACGGCGCTCTGGTTCGCCGCGGCCCAAGGCCACGCTGTGATTGTGGAGAAACTGCTGGAACGCGGCGCCGATGCGGACCCCGCGGACACTTCGGACCGCTCGTCCGCACTCATTCGGGCGAGTCGTGCGGGCTTTCCATCGGTTGTCGGCATGCTGGTGCGCGCTGGTGCGAAAGTGAATCACGTGACGGCCCGCGACACCACGGCGCTCTCCGGCGCCTCCCACGCGGGCCATGCCGCTGTGGTGGCGTTACTCATGAAGGCCGGGGCCGAGATCGACCACGTTGATTGCGACGGCGACACGCCACTGGTGGACGCCGCGCTCTCCGGGCACACCGAGGTCGTCACGATGCTGTTGGACGCGGGCGCGAATGTCAACCATGTAAACGAAGAGGGAAGTACAGCGCTCATCTACGCGTCGATCAAAAGCCATGCGGAGGTTGTGCGTGTGCTGCTCGAGCGCGGTGCTTCAGTCGACGACGCCAACTCCAAGGGCGCTACGGCGCTGACGGCAGCCTGTCGCTTGGGCAACGAGCGTATCGCGGCGCTTCTCCTCGGTGCTGGAGCGGATGTGAACCATCTGAACCGAGAAGGATACTCGCCGTTGCTATTGGCCGTGAAACGCGGTCCCGCCAGGCTCGTGGAGCTTCTTCTTTCAAAGAACGCAGACGTAAACGTCGTCGCTTCGGACAGATCGACTGCTCTCCTACTTGCGGCAAAGCGAGGGAGTGAGGACATCGTCGCCCGGCAAATCGGGGCTGGCGCGGCTGTGAATGGCGGAGGGCAACCGTATCAACTGTCTACGCTCATGGTAGCAGCAGAGGGAGGCCATCTTGAGGTGGTCCGAGCGCTTGTGGAGGCCGGCACAAGCGTTAACTATGTCAACTGGAGCGGAAACTTTGCGCTTCTGTTGGCGTGTGAGAGCGGTAATGAGAGAGTTGTTTGCGAGCTCCTTGAAGCCGGTGCGGAACTCCAACCGGGGGATAGAGATGGGGTTGGCCATGTACTCCATCGAGCGGTCGCATGCGACGCCCCCACCGGCGTTATCCACGCGTTACTCGCGGCGGGAGCAAACATTGATCAAGAAGATCACAACGGTGCAACGGCACTCGAGTATTCGACATTGTCGAGAAATGCGGATGCGGCGAAGGCGTTACTTGGCGCCGGAGCTAACGTCAACCACCGAAATCGCCGAGGAACCACTCCACTTCTGGCTGCAGTCGTGATTGGGCGCGTTCCGCTCATCGAGGAGCTGCTCGCGGCCGGCGCGGACGTCAATCATGTCGCGGACGATGGCGACTCAGCGCTGCTACTCGTTGTCAAGTGGGGTAACGTCGACCTCGTGAACAAGCTGCTTGCTGCCCACGCCAACGTGGATCATCAGAGCGCCCGCGGATCCACTGCACTGGGTGTCGCGGCTCAGCAAAAACGGGTGGATATCGTCAATGCGTTGTTTGCGTACGGAGCTGGCCCTGGAATCCTCAACGACAGGGGCAAGATGGCGCTGAACGCGCTCGACGTCGGTCACACGGTGTCACACTGAGTCGCCACATAAAACTTCGCCGCGTCCAGCCCTCAAGGTCTCACTCTCCACCAAGCAATCGATTATCAACAGAAGCGAGTACAGCAGCGTTCCTGGAACAGAACTGGATGCGTGCGCCATGACATCGGCCCTTGTCACAGTTATTCCTAGTACTGTTTGGTATACCCATCTAGCCTCGTTGGCGGTGCACGTGGACGACACGACCATGCGACGACTCCAGACAGCGTCGGTGTTAACCCCTCACTCGAGTGTGTCGCTTTCTGGACAGACTTGTGTGAGCTGCTCAGCGGCGCGCTTGAACACAAGAGGACGTGGCCAGTTGCTGGATACCTGAATCTGGATGTGATTTGGTGAACACCGTTCCTAATCTAGGATTCCTCGCCAAATCAGGACGTGATATCTCGCCAAGAGACTCTCGTTTTCTGGAGAGCTCAGTTTCCAACGCTCGCTCCGGCCACGTCGCCACACCGATCTCCCCTGATTGCTCCGACTCAAGCGAAGCGAAATGGCGGCGACACGCGCGCTGGTGCGCGCCATCAAGGCCGGCGACCTGTCGGCCGCCAGTGCCGCGCTGCTCGCGGGCGCCGACGTGAACGACATCAAGACCGACGCGGACCTCCGCTCGCCATTGATGCTGGCGAGCGACGCGGGTCATCTCGAGATTGTGACGCTGCTTTTGGACACCGCGGGCGCCGACGTTACACTCGCGTCGAGGGGGCGCACGGCGCTCGGATTCGCAGCCACCCGGGGGCACACGGTGATTGTAGACAAGCTGCTGAGACTCGGGGCCGACGCCGATCCCGTGTATACATGGGACAAAACGACCCCGCTCATCTGGGCGAGTCGAGCCGGTTTTGTCGAGGTTGTCAAGATTCTGGTGCGCGCCGGTGCCAACGTGAACCGAGTGACAGGCAGTGGGACCACAGCGCTCTCTGGCGCATCGCGTGCGGGCCACACCAGTGTCGTCGCAGCTCTACTCAAGGCTGGAGCAGAGGTCGATCCCGTTGATCGCGATGGTGACACGCCGCTGCTGGGCGCCGCGATGTTTGGACGCGCCGATATCGTAGAGCTGCTGCTCGACGCGGGCGCGAACGTCGACCGCGCTAACAAGCACGGGAACACGACGCTGCTCTGCGCGACAATCAACGGCAGTGCGGCTACCGTGAGCTTGCTGCTCGCACGAGGGGCCGACCCTGACGTAGAGAACAACGGGGGCGCCACGGCGTTGGCGACTGCGTGTCGCTTAGGCCGCGACGGTATTGTCGCGCAGCTTCTCACCGCCGGAGCGGACGCCAATCGCGGGCACGAAGGTGGCTTCTCGCCGCTGCTGTTGGCCTCGAAGCACGAGCACGCACGCATCGTGGAAGATCTTGTGTCAGCGAACGCCAACGTCAACGACGAAGCTCCGGACGGGTCGTCCGTGTTGCTGTTTGAGTCCGAAAGTGGCAGAGAAGATGTCGTGGCGCGGCTGATTTCTGCCGGTGTGGACGTGAACCGCGCGGGGCGCCCGCTGCAACGAAGTGCGATCATGCTGGCGGCTGCCGGTGGCCACTATGAGGTGGTAAGGTTGCTGCTGGCGGCCGGCGCAAACATCGATTGGGTTGACAGCGCTGGGAACTTTGCGCTCCAGCTTGCGTGTGAGAAAGGCCACGAGAGCGTCGTGCGCGACCTGCTGGAGGCCGGTGCGCAGCTGATGCCCGAGCGAGGCGACCCAGACAACCACCCTCTGTTGGCAGCGGCGCAAGCAACGGGCTGCCACGGCTTGATCCGGGCTTTGGTCGCTGCGGGTGCAAGTGTGGACGAGACCGACAGGGACGGTGTTTCGGTACTTGAGCACCTGTCATTCGCAAGCCAAGTGGATGGCGTCAGGGCACTGATCGACGCTGGCGCGGACGTCCACTACAAAAGCAACGAAGGAGCCACCGCACTGCTGGCTGCTGCGACCGTAGGTTGCCCTGAAATCATCGAGCTCTTAGTCGCGGCCGGCGCAGACGTCAACTACGCGGACAACGAGCGGTGCTCGGCGCTGTTTCTAGCCATTGGCGAGGGTCATGATGAAGCTACAGATTCACATCGCATCAAATTCCTGCTGAGATGCCACACAATGCGCCGACACGTCAGTGGCACCGCTCTCAATGATAGCACAACAAGTTGCTGTGTCGACATACTGCACGCACCGTCTTGACCGTTGGTGAGAGGGGTTGCACGGTTTAGAGTCAAGTGAATCCGAGTCATTCCTGTCGTAGCCATGAAACGACGCCGGTGTCGCTGCGTACAGCGCGATCATCGTCATGCAGGGGAGAAGCGCGACATTGAGAACAGGGAGACGCCGCGCTATAAGCATAAACGTGTAGATGCTACCCTTGCTCTCCTACCTACCCGGCGGGATATGAACATACTGATCGCGAAGCCATTCGGGGCGGTGAAAACGAGGGAGTGGGCCGGATCACCGCATCTCTCGCCACGAAACATGACGCAAAATGGGCGTAGCCGCAAACGCTACGATCTCTTCGAGACAGGGCGTCGGCACCAAACGCGAGACACAGCGGCGTCGCACGGCCAGCAGAAACGTGTATGCAGCTTGCTTGCTCGCGGCGTTCTGGGTCAATGGGCGATCCACGAATGGTTCAAAATACCCATCACCCACGTCCAATTCTTCTTCGTCCCTAACCTCGTCAAGCATGAGGAACTGAATCCGCGAACTCGCCGACAGGAGACCGACGGCGTGCTCCATTTGATCTGGTTCGACAGTAGTTCTGTCGAGCCGAATCCTTCGAACAAGACTCGCCATGCGGGATTCTTGATCTCCGAGAGTACCGAAAAGGTCACCTTGGGCATCGCTGGAGAGTCTGCCCAGCGACAACGTCGGCATCGAGCACTGACCTTCTTGATACGCTAAAAGCAAAGGCTTCACGGTCTCCATGTCGTCGACGGTGAACGTATCCAGGCGAGGACACGACCGAAGGATCTGTCGGAGTACATCCGCGTGTCGTTCTTCGATCTTGTCGATCATGAGGCTCTGTACGTGTGCTCCAGCATACGTGAGAAACGCAGCCACCGTCGAGCAGTCAGATTTCGTAAAGGTGACATTTCTTATGCCCGACGTACTGAAGCCTGATCCTTGTGCAGTCGACTCGCGTCCTTCCTTGAACCGCTTCGTGAGGTCACTCGCCTCGGCACGCATGAGACCAAGACCAGGAAGAACAACGACGGCACTTGAGTCAAATGTCGCGATCACGTCGACGTCCTGTGCTTCCTTGATCACGAGAGATTCCGATTGGTTGCGTAGGTTGGACAAGCGTGTCATCGCAGTCGTCAACGTTGCCCCGGCGCGCAACGTTGCTATTACGCCGTACGGGAGCATTTCGGGCTCCGATCCGCGGGGGAACGACACACCATGTAGCAGCTCGCGCGGCGAGTCAAAGGCGGCAGTGAGAAGGGCTTCAGATCCCTTGACGAGATGAGCTTGGCACGCGACGTCGCGTTGGTCACCTCGGCAGCGCTGCATTGCGTACGCTAACCACGAGTAGTAGCCTCTCGCGTTCTTACCAACCTTCTTACTTTTGCACTCGCTCTCGAGGTCGAAACATTCGAGTGTAAACTCCTTCAGAGACTTCATCACTGGGACAGCCGAACAAATGGCCTCGAAGCAAGAGTGATCGCCATGACCAAAGACCCAGGTCATATGAATCAACTGGTCAATGCGAGCGAGCTCGCGCATGAAGGCGCTCACCGCTGTGACGACTGCGGGTGTGGGGCGGTCGGCGAGGACAAGGTGCAGCCTACACAGCTCGACATACGGCAGCAGAAGCAGTTCGCGCAGTACTTCCAGCCTGTGCGCGTTCACGACGATGGAGCAGACGACAACGATGCGCTCTTGGTTGGTCGGCGATTCGTAGAGTCCATTCCACATTCGATATGTCGCTTCCAGACAGCTTGATATATGCTCAACGGGGTCTTCGACTCCCTCGTAACCGTCAAGGATGCCGCTGGAGAACGGGTCTAGTTCAATATCGAGCATCGGTGGTGCGCGTGCGAGGTAGGGCGCGAGACGTTCGTGGATATGGTTTCGGATGCTCATCGGTAGGGATTTTGGGTCCATCGCGAAGCACCCGGCAAACGCATTTGCCGTGGATTGGATCGGTGGGGTCGCAAACGCCGTGACTTGGAAGCGCGAGAGCATGTCCGGCGCGAACGCGTGGAAGGGCGAGCTCGAGCAACACTCGTCCGGATCAATGTACGCGACGAACACCGAGCGCCAGAACGCTGGGTTCTCCTCGACGCCGAAGCCGCGGCAGCAGCCGAGCGCGTTGATGCCTTCCATCGCGCGGCGCACGTTGAGCGCGGCGTTCCACGTCTCATCTTCACCAACACCATAATCATCATCATCGCCGAACGTTTGGAGGTACTGGATCTCGATGCGGTCGTGGTGGAGCCTGCTCGGCTGGGGAGGAAGCGGCTCGAAGTTCGTGCTCTCGGTCAGCCATTCGGACAGGAGCGCGCGCGCCTCGGCCTCGCTGAGCTGCGCCGGCGCCATTTGTGTCTTCGTGGCGAGTCCCGAGTGCGCGAGACTGAGGAGGGGCGCGGTACACAACCCTCCTCGTCCATCATCGTGTGTGGTGGATTGATGAGACTTTCGCTGATTTCCAATAATCAAAATGCTACGAAATCGAATACAGAGATAGTCCATCTGTTTGGGTGAGATTTTTCCACGGTCTCACCAAGGATTCTCGCCCCTGCTCGACAGGAAAATGGCGGCGACGCGCGTGCTGGTGAACGCCGTGGAAACCGGCGACGCGGAGGCCGCCGCGGCCGCGCTGCTCGCCGGCGCCGACGCCAACGACATCGCGGTCGACGCCGACGGCCGCTCGCCGCTGATGCTGGCGAGTTACGCCGGGCATCTCGAGATCGTGACGCTGCTTGTGAGCAAGGCGGCTGCCGACGTCGCGCTGACGTCTCACGGGCGCACGGCGCTCTGGTTCGCCGCAGCCAGCGGCCACAAGGCGATCGTGGAGACGCTGCTGGGACGCGGCGCAGACCCGGATCCTGTGTACGCATGGGGCCACACGTCAGCGCTTTTTCATGCGAGTGGAGCGGGCTTCCTAGAGGTTGTCGAGATCTTGGTGCTTGCCGGGGCGAACGTCAACCGGGTGACAGGCAGAGGGACCACAGCGCTCTCGGGTGCCGCGCGTGCGGGCGACACCAGTGTCGTGGCGGCGTTGCTCCAGGCAGGGGCGCAGATCGACCACGCTGATTGCGATGGCGACACGGCTCTACTGAGTGCGGCACATTCCGGATCTACGGCGGTCGTCGAGCTCTTACTGGATGCGGGTGCACAACTCAGCCACGCAAACAAGGAAGGAAGCACAGCGCTCACCTTGGCGGCAGTGCGGGGCAAAGTGGATGTTGTTCGTGTTCTGCTGGAGCGCGGCGCGAACCCTGACCACATCAACGGCAAGGGCGCCACGGCGCTGACAGCGGCCAGTCGCTTGGGTCATGAGTGCATTGCGTCAACGCTGATCGCCTCTGGTGCGGATGTGAATCACGTAAACCGAGAAGGCTACTCGCCGTTACTGTTGGCGTTGGAGCACGGCCACACCAAGGTCGTGGAGCTTCTACTCTCCTCGAACGCGGACGTGAACGTCCGGGCTCGGGATGGATCGACTGCTCTCATGTTCGCAGCAACAAGAGGATACGAAGGCGTTCTCGCGCGGCTCATTGATGCTGGCGCGGCCGTGAATATGGAACAACGGCCAGATAAACCGTCGCCACTTATGATGGCAACGGTGCATGGCCACGACGAGGTGGTGCGGGCTCTTCTAGTAGCCGGCGCAGACGTCAATTTCGTCACATCCGCTGGGAACTTTGCGCTTCAGCTGGCTTGTGCAAAAGGCAACGAGATAATCGTTTTCGAGCTTCTTGATGCTGGTGCGGAGTTGTGGCCGATGCCGACGTCGACAAATAGGCACGGCCACCCACTCTTTCAAGCAGTCTCGAACAAAGTCCCGATCACAATCATCGAGGCGCTGCTCGCGGCGGGAGCCAGCGTAGATGAAGAGAACAGGTGGGGTGCAACGGCACTCGCGTATTCAGCAATCTTGAGCAACGTAAACACGGTGAGGACGCTTCTCAACGCCGGAGCTAATGTCAACCATACAAACCACTCTGGAGCGACCCCACTTCTTGTTGCAGCCGTGACGGAGAGCATTGTGGTCGCCGAGCAGTTACTCGCAGCCGGTGCGGACGTGAATCATGTCGATGAGGATGGCAACACCGCGCTGCTACTCGCAGCCAAACGTGGGAACCTCCACGTGGTGCAGAAGTTGCTGGATGCACACGCGAACATCGATCACCCAGACGCCAACGGATCCACCGCACTGGAGGTGGCAGCTCAGAATAATAAGACGGATGTCGTCAATGCGATACTCGTATTTTCGGGCCGACGATAGCGCACGAAGGGACCGACTCGCGTGACCGGCAGAGGGACCACGGCGCTCTCTGCAAGCGAGGTTCGGTCGCGCCGACGCCGACGTGCTGCGTGTCGCACACATTGACAAGCACCGATACACGACATTTTCTTGCGCGACGATCAACGGCACCGCTGAGCACGACGTAGAGACGCCACGTCGTTGACGATTAGCACCGCTTGGGCAAGAGGCATTCTCACACAGCTTCTCGCTGCCGGAGCGCAGACTAATCACTGGACGCTGCTGCTGACCCAACATCGCTGGCCCACGCACATTCGCGAAGATCGTCTGCTAGTAATGCGGATTCAGTTACCAGACCCTGACAGATATTCCGCGCAGCTCATTGAGTCGAAAAGCGGTACGAAAACATGTAGCGCCCTTTGTTGCTGACAGTGTCTGCAACAAGCTCGCGCTGCAATGGACTGCTCTTGTTAGTGGCAACATCGAGGCAGTGAAAATGCTTCTGGAGGCCGGCAAGTGAAGAATTTCCATGTGAAGACCACGCATTTTTCAAGTCACTGCTGGCATTGGCGGCTGTCAGTGCCTTCGCGATGAGAGTGAGCCCACAACGACCAGCAACGAGCTGCGCCGTCTTTCCTTCGGTGTCCATGTGGTAACCCCAGCACTCACAAACCCACGAGCACTGTTTCCACCACCAGATGCAAGCGCCATATCAGGAGGACCTGCGCCGTGGTACAATCGCGATGCACATGCGAGGCACACAGATCAGAAGTTGTTATCGCCAGGGTCTCGTGTTCAGTACATGCACTGATGACCAAGAAATCATTGGAACTAAAGTCGTTTGTGGAAATGCAGTATACGATCCAATGGGTGCAAGCGTTCTGGCAACCACGTTGAACAGCACGCAAGAAGTTGAAACATACACGCCAATTCACTCTGTGCGAATGTCCATCGTGTGTTCGCTTGGCTATCTCGGCCGCGGTCCTTGCCACGAGACACAGCGAAGCGTAGGGGTCGCTGCGAAGAGCGCTATGAGCCTCACGCAAGGTAGAGGAATGGCGAGTAGAACGGGGTAACGCTGCGCGACTAGCAGAAATGTGAACAACCCGCGCTTGCTCTCCTCGGTTTGCACAACAGGAGCATCCATCAGCTCGTTCAAGATGGTGCCATCAACTTGCTCATCCTCTTCGTCGTACGGATCGTCTTCATAAACCGCGACACGAAGAAACTGAAGTGTGCGATTTCGTCGAATCGCGTCGGCGATGATCCGGAGATGAGTGAGAGAGAGATCCCAGTTCTCTAGCGAAAGCTCTCTCAGCATTGTCGAAGCCCGGTGGGTCGGGTCGCCGAGGCACGCGAAGAGCGGAGTGATCATCTGCTCGGTAGAACCTTCGATCCAGTCACCGTGTAGCGCAAGCGTCGAGATTGCACATGTGCCGTTGGAATACTCGTTCAACAACGGGTTCAAGCTGTGTAGCCGAGTTCCCACGACTACCAGCGTCTTCAACTGCGGGCATTTGGAAAGTACTTTGCTGAGTAGCGCGTCGTCAACCTCCGTACATGACGAAAGCGTCAGAGTCGACAGACCGCCACCCATGAGCTCCAGCAGATCCGCGATTGCAGCGACACGCGAGTCCACGACGCGGAGTGTCTTCTCAAGACGAGCGAATCGCTGCATCGGGGGCTCGAGGGTTGTCCAGTCGGTCAGATCGTGCGCGCGAGACCACGCGAGACCGAGGCCGGGCCACACAATGATGGCTTTGCTGCCGCACTGCGCAATCACAGTCACACGTGTCGGGTTGAACACGATAAAAGACGTGGCCACGTATTCTTCCGGCATTTGGAGATGCGGTTTCGTCGATACGACTGCGTGGCGGCACAAGACGGCAGACACACCGGGAGCGGTCAGTATTGGCCCTTCCAGCATCGGCGGCAGCAGCGGAGCAAGGCAGTTGGGAGACGATAGCGCCAGGTCCATACACGCTCGATCTTCGTCATGAACCTGAATCGTAAGATCCAACAACAATCCGCGCAAATGGCGCTCGGAACGTGCGAACGTCAGCCAACTGCAGAACATGGCGCGATCGCAGTAGCGGCTTGCACGATCAGAGTTGAATGTGCGAAATTGGAGCGTCAGCGATCGGAGCGATCGCATGGCCGGGAGCGCAGAGCAAATCGCTGCAACGCAGCGCATGTCCGGATTGCGAAACGACAATGACAACTTCTGCAGCGTGTCGCGTCGAACGAGCTCGCCCATCAACTTGCAGGTCACGGACGGCTCGAGCCATTCTTCAGTTACGGAGACATGGAGTTCACGGAGCTCCATACAGTCGAGAGAGAGCATGTCACAGACGTCTCGGAGACCCATCCTTCCCACACTCCGACAGTCGGCACGAGTCTCTGGACATCCCAACACCAGCACCACACGCTCCTGGCACGAGCTGGCGCGTTCGCGTCGCCAGATGTGGTTCAGACTTTGAAGCATTCCCTTCACAAGTCGCCACGACTTGTCGCATGGCTCCCACTTGGGCAGTTCGGACACATACAGCTCCAGTTCAAGGGCCGGTGGCGGGCGAGCCAAGTACCCCTGTAGCTTTGAGTGGACCTCTTCACGCACGTGATGGGCTTGTGACGTCGGGTTCATCGGCATCGCGACCGCGATGGCCGATGCAGTGCGTTCGGCAGTATAATCCTCCACGCCTACGCACACCTGGTACCTCGAGAGCAAGTCGTCGTCGAACGCACAGAAGCTGGTGTTACTCGTCTTGTTACGAGCGATCATGGTGAATTGCTCGCGCCAAAAGCGCGGATTCTCGCGTACGCCAAACCCACGGCAGCACGCGAGCGCGTTCATCGTTTCCATCGCGCGGCGCCAGTCAAGCGCGTCAGCTTGTGCCAACTCGACGGTCTTCTCCACAGCGACGGAGATGGCCATGACGCTGTGCGCACAGCCGCCCTTGTTATAGTCTGGACACAATGGTTCGAGATAGTAGGCCCCGACGCCCTCCTTCAACAGCGCAGCGGCCTCGCATTCATTCATCTTCGACATAATCGTGGCGCCAATCGAGAAATGAGCGAGCCTGCCCAGCAGAACGCCGACGCGGCTGCACAAACAAACCCGGTCTTGCAAACGGATTGATGGAGGAGATCTTGCTTCTGCTAAAGACGTGATGTTTTCAGACGATACCGGGTGCAAAGTGGCTCTCGAAGAACATTGAGACGAACAGGATCATAAGCAACTCGCTCTCGACAGCGGCAGTCCATCTACGATAGCGCACTACATCCATACCCCTCATCGCTCCCGTACGATCGCGCTGGCCTGCAATAATCGTAATTGAATGACGCCTCCACTCCATCAAACCGTCATTCTATAAGCTGCCCCACGTCCCAGCGAAGTGAAGGTGAACTAGGACATTTCCGGCGAGCACTCCCGTCAGCTCACTCGATCGGTGTCGCAATGATGTTGGTAACGCGTGAACGTTCGGCTCCCGCGCTGATGAAGGCGGGCGTCGCGACCCACTTTCTCGAACCATTGCTTCCAGACTATGGCACGCGCGATTTGTGCATAATGAGAGGGCTTACTTGTCAAAAATGCTGACGGCTTTACGATGCTGACGCTCGGTGGGCGCCGACAGCGGCGCGACTTGTCGAGAAGCTGATGCTGAAGAAAATGGCAGGTGACACAATCTTGGCGCTTTCAATTTAGTTATGCTCTCTTCACATCGCATCACATGCCTGGCTGACAGGAATGCTTGCTTGGGATCAATCGTGCCGGATGCCACACGCGCCGACGCGTCAGTGGCGCCCCTCTTAAGGATAGCATAACAAGTTGCTGTGTCGACATACTACACGCACCGTCTTAATCGTTATTGAGAGCGGTTGACTCCTGTCGAGCCGGTTGACTCCGAATCATTCCCGTCGTAGCCATGAAACGCAGCGAAGGGCCGGTGTCGCCGCGTAGAGCGCGATCAGCGTCATGCAGGGGAGAGGCGCGACATTGAGAACGGGTAGACGCAGCGCGACAAGCATAAACGTGTAGATGCTACCCTTGCTCTCCTCAGTCTGGACGACCGGAACATCCACGAGGTCTCCGAAAGCGGCCTCAGCGATGTCGCCGACATCCGCTTCAACGTTCTCATCGTCGTCCTCTGCTTCCCAATCCTCTTCATCATCTTCCTCTTCATCGAACTCCATACGTAGGAACTGGAGCGTACGATTGCGTCGGACGGCGCCAGCAATCATACGGAGGTCATCCTCGGATACCGTCACGCTCTCTAGTGAGAGGTGTTGTAGTAGCTTCGAAGCCGGGTGGTTCGGAGCACCAAGGGAATCAAAAAGCGCAGAAATCGTAGGCCCGATCCAGGTCTGTGTCGGGATCTTGTTCAGCGCAAGCGTCGAGATCGTGCACGAACCGTTCAGATAGCCCTTCAACAGTGGGGGTATCACATCGTCGAGCTCGGAATCCATAACACTGAGGATCTCTAATCGCGGGCAACAAGCAAGCAATATGCTCATGAACTCGTCGTCGATGCCCGTGGTTATCGAGAGCGATAGCGTTGAGAGATGCTTGCCGACCAGTTCCAGCAAATCGGCAACTCCAGTAGTGCGAAAGGCCACAGTGTGGAGCTCCACCGCGAGAGGAACCTCTACGGCTGGAACATTCCGGAATACTGGAGGCACCAATGTTCTCCACTCCGAGAGCTCACGCGTTCGAGACCATACAAGACCGATTCCAGGCCAGACGACGATCGATTCGCTGCCGCTTTGCGCGATCACTGTCACGCGTG
Organism: Pythium rhizo-oryzae; assembly: GCA_027475725.1. Taxonomy (NCBI): domain Eukaryota; phylum Oomycota; class Peronosporomycetes; order Pythiales; family Pythiaceae; genus Pythium; species Pythium rhizo-oryzae. Next base: position 31,915 of record JAMFLL010000157.1, on the reverse strand, counting down.
TCTGCTGGAAGACGATAAACGAAGTCGGTTCTTTTTCAGTTGGCGTCTGGAGATCGGGTTTCGTTGTAACGATCGCTTCAGGGCAAAGCAAAGCAGACGCGCCATGGACTGCCAGCACTGGATCTGCGATCACCGCGGGTAAGAGTAAGGCGAGGCAGTTTGGAGACAATAGTGCCCGCTTGATACAAACTCGCGCTCCGTCGTACATTTGGATACCGAGAGACAACTGCAGCCCGCGGAATTTCCGCTCGAGGAGCGCAAACGCTAGCCATGCGTAGACCATGCCGCGATCGTTACTGGTGTCCGCCAATTGGTAGCATTGGTCGCGGAAGCTTAGTGAGAGTGAGCGGAGTGACGACATGGCCGGAAGGGCCGAGCACATTGCAGCAATTGACCGCGCGTCTTGGCCACTGAAACACCACGAGAGCTTTTGCACCGTCCCAACCCGGACCAACTCACGCATCAGCACGCAAATCTCGGCCGAGGGTGCTGAATCTGAAACGACAAACACATTGAGTTCACGAAGCTCGACGCAAGCAAGCGATAACATGTCACAAAGAACGGAAAGGCTGCTTGTGTCGACCTCGACGTAACCGAGAGAAGATCCACTTCCGAAGACCATAGCCACCTTCTCCGGGAATGCTCTCGCGTTTTCGAGTCGCCACATGCGGTTCAGATCCCAGAGCGTGCGCTTCGCTAGATGCCATGACTTGTTGCTGAGCTTCCCCCGGAAACAATCGTAAAGATCGAGCTCAAGCTCAAGCGGAGGGGGCAAGCGCGTTAAAAACGCCTGGAGCTTCGCGTGTACTTCTTGGCGGACACGATGAGCTGGTGCTGCAGGATCCATCGAGAACGCGACTGCGATAACCGATGCGACGCGCTCGGCGCACTCCTCTAAACCCACTCGCAGCCGGAACCGCGAGAGCAGGCCATGGTTAAACGCATAGAGACCCGACTTGGTGGTGTCACCGTCCGAGATCTTGGCAAGCTGCTCGCGCCAAAAGCGTGGGTTCTCGCCCAGCCCCAGCCCACGGCAGCATTGGAGCGCGTTCAGCGTTTCCATCGCTCGGCGCCCCTTGAGGGCGCTGGCGCGAGCAGCTCGGACAGAGCGAGGAGTCACGATGGTATTGCCCATGAGCGCGGTGACGACCAAGACGCGGTGAGCGAATTCGCCCTGGTCAACGTCTGGACGGAGAGGCGTCACGTGGAAGCCCACGACGCACTCGCTCACCAGTGCGGCAGCTGCTTGCTCTTCCATCGCCAACACCATCGCGATGCGACGGAGAGAGGCACTGTGGCGACCGTTGGTGGTCGGAGACGCCTCCATGACTGGGACGCGACGATATTCCCCAGAGACGTGTTTGGACTGAAGGAGAAATCTTCTCGCCGCCGCGTTTTCCGCATCGATCAACTTCCTTCAAGAGTGACCTGAACCATCCTAAGCTTCCAATCTCACACCGTTAGGATTTCGCTTCGCCAACAGCCGAGTCTCCGCACTTCATTCATTCAGAAAATGCTGACGTTACATCCATACTCCTCGCTGCTTCCGAACAATCGCGCCTGCTTGTACGAGCTTCTCGACGGCTTCATGGTGCTGTCGACGACCCGCGAGCGTCAGCGCCGTGAAGCCGTCGGCGTCCTTGATGTGCACGTCCGCGCCGGCCGCGAGCAGCATCTCCACGATCTGAGCGTCGCCACGACGCGCGGCCCACATCAGCGCGGTGTACCAAAGCACGCTGGCGACCACGTCGACGCGCGCGCCCATGGCGAGCAATCTCTCCACTACGGCTGTGTGTCCATGTCGACAGGCGGCGTACAGCGCAGTTTCGCCGTGGTCGTTGACGTGGTCGACGTCGGCGCCTGCGTCGACAAGCGTGTGGATCAGCGCCATGTCCCCGACTGTCATGGCCTTGATGAGCGCCGAGGAGCCCTCGTCGTCTGTATGGTTCACGTCCGCGAAGCCCTCGTTCAGTAAGAGCTCGACGGTGGCGGTCTGGCCTTCGGACACCGCCGTTAGCAGTGGGTGTCTGACGCGGTATGCCGCGCGAGGGTTCACAGCTGCGCCAGAGGCGAGTAGGAGACGCACGACTTCGTCATCGCCGGCCTGGGACGCGAGGTAGAGCGCGCCGACCCCGAACGGACTGGTCGAGTTGACGTCCGCCCCAGCTGCCAGCAGGTTGCGTACGACGTCGACGTGGCCGCTGAACGCCGCCATGCTCAACGCCGTGTCGCCGCAGTCGTCTGCGTGGTGCACGTCCGCACCCATCGCGAGCAGGCGATCGACCGCGTGCACAAGCCCCTCGCCAGCGGCCTTGATCAGCGCCGTCGAATCGTATCGGTCGCGTTGGTCCACCACGACGCCCGGCGCGCGCAGCAGCGCGTCCACCACGTCGGCGTGGCCTTGGTCGGCCGCGCACAGCAGCGCGCACTCGCCATGGGCGTTCGCGTGCGTGACATTGGCGCCCGCCGCCAGCAGCAGCGCCACCACGTCGTCGTGGACGCCGCGCGCCGCCAGGAGCAGCGCCGAGTCACCAGCTGCGTCGGTGTCTTCGAGCGACACGCTGGGCGACGCCAGCAGCGCGGCCACGGCGGCGCTGTCGCCCGCGGCGCTCGCGCGCAACAGCGACGTGGCGTCCGCGCGTCTGCTGGCGTCGCGTGCCATGGGCTGTCTGGGCACTGGGAAACAAGGCGAACAATGCCCATGTGGTTGGTTGGGTTCATTCTCTTGGGCTCACTTGTTGGGCTCACGTAGCGTGGTCCACTTATCTCAGTATCTCATGTGCACCACATTAGATCAATGCTCTTCAACCTGGGAGCGCAACACGTCTCGTCTCTGGAGGCACCAGTGTGGAGATCAAGCTCATGCGTATACAGTAGCGTATATATGTAGTTAACGGTGGGGTCGCGCGGCTGCGCCGAGCACCAACGAGACCAAGACGACTGCGGTCGCCGCGTTGCCGTCATCACGTCCGCCAACACGGCGTGCTCCCGTGTCAAGGCCGATTCCACAACCACGTCCTGTTGAGTCGAGAAGGTTACGAATGATGGCGTACGATAGTAGCTTTGCTTTTGGGAAGAACCCTATCTGTCCTAGCAGCCAAGCCAAACAAGCAAGTCAAGATAGAGTTTGATACGGAGACTACCTATGCTACATCCGTACCCTTCGTCGCTTCCGCACCCCCGCGCCTGCTCGTACCAGCTTCTCCACGATGTCGTGACGCTGTTGACGCACCGCGAGCGTCAGCGCCGAGACGCCGTTGGCATCTTCGACATGTCCGTCCGCGCCGGCAGCGAGCAGCACATCCACGATCTCCGCGTAGCCACGGGTCGTTGCCCACATCAGCGACGAATACTCACGTTCCGTGGGGACCTGATCGACGCGCGCACCCATGGTCAGCAGCCTCTTCACCACGGCTGTGTAGCCGCATCTACACGCCACGCTGAGCGCAGTAGTGCCCCGAGGGGAGACGTGGCCAATGTCAGCACCGGCATCAAGAAGCGTATGGATCAGCGCCACGTTGCCGCTCGCCATTGCGCTGATGAGTACCGACAAACCATTTCGGCAGGTCTGGTTCACGTCGGCACCGTGCTGTAGTAAGAGTTCGACGGTCGCGGTCTGGCCTTGAGATGCAGCAGCCGCGAGCGGGCGATTAATACCGGGCCCCGCCTGAGGGTTGTTGAACTCGCCGGATGCAAGCAGGAGACGCACGACCTCCTCGTGGCCTTCGTCAGACGCATTGTACAATGCGCTAATCCCGTATTGACAGCACATGGTGGCGTCCGCTCCGGCAGCGAGCAGGATCCGCACGACGTCGACGTGGCCGCCGGACGCTGCCCGCTTCAGTGCCGTGTCGCAGCCGACGGCCGTGGCGTTCACGTCGGCGCCCATCGCGAGCAAGCGGTCGACCGCGTACACGGACCCCGCGTCAGCGGCTTTGATCAGCGCCGTGAAGTTGTACCGGCCGCGCTGGTCCACCAGGACTCCTGGCGCGCGCAGCAGCACGTCCACCACGTCGACGTGGCCTTGCTCGGCAGCGCACAGCAGTGCGCAATCCCGACGGGCGTTCGACTGTGTGACTCTGGCGCCCGCCGCCAGCAGCATGCTCACCACGTCGGCGTGGCCGCCACGGGACGCCAGGAGCAGCGACGAGTCGCCGTCGCCGTCGGTGGCGTGGACCCACACACCGGGCGTCGCCAGCAGCGCGGCCACGGCGGCGCTGTCGCCCGCGGCGCTCGCACGCAGCAGCGCCATCTTGGTGCGGTTGGCGCCGTGGGGATTCACGTTGTCGGGCAGAGTTAGCGTGGGTCACATATCTTACGGGTTGATGTAGGCCACACTAGTGCATCTGTCTTCAACATGGAACGGCTCGTCTCAGGTGAGACTCTGCAAAGACCACCATTGGCGAGATCGCAAGCTCATACGTTGGGGTCCGCAGCTGCGGCGAGCTCCGACGCTCACTCGCGGGCGCCGGCAGCGCGCAGCATCTCGACGACGACCACGCGGCGCCTGGCGATCGCGACGCGGAGGGCCGTGACGCCGTCGGGGCGCTTGTAATCCACACGAGCGCCCGCCGCCAGCAGTCTCTGCACGATTTCGACACTGCCCTCTGCAGCGCACATCAGCGGCGACGTGCCTTTCCGGTCGACACGGTTAACGTCGGCGCCCGCTGCGAGCAGCACGTCGACGATGGGGAGGCAGCACCGTCGAATCGCGGCAAGTAATGGGGTCTTGCCCAGTCCGCCTTCACCGTCGACAAGCGCACCGGCCTGTAGAAGCACCTCCACCGCATGAACGTTCTCTGGATTGCCCGTATAAGCAGCGAACCACAGCGGCCCCTCTCCGGACGCGTTGGTAGAGTGCACGTCCGCGCCTGCCGCGAGCAGTCGCTGGATCAAGTCGAGTTGTCCCGTGTACGCTGCGCGGGCGAGGGGACTCTGGACGTTGGGTCCATCGTGGTCCACATCCGCACCAGCGGCGAGAAGTACCTCGAGCGAGGCGATGTGCTCGGCCTCGCTTGCCAGGTTGAGTGCGGTCGCACCTTCGATGTCTGCGTGGTGAACGTCTGCGCCGGACGCCAGCAGTCGCTTTATGACGGCCGTGTTATTGTGCTCAGCGGCCACATAAAGCGCCGTGGCCCCCACTTTGTTCTCGTGGTCCACACGCGCGCCGGCCGCCAGCAGTTTCTCGACAATTCTCCACTTGCCGCGACAACTTGCTTTCATGAGCGCTGTCTCCCCAAAGAGATCCGTACGCTCGAGGTCGGCGCCGTGTGCGATCAGCACGTCGACAATCGCGCCATGGCCACGGTGACACGCGAGGCGCAGCGCACTTCCACCGTACGAGTCTGCGCCGTTCACACTAACGTCCAAGGCCAGCAGCGCGCGTTCCACGGCAGCCACGTCACCGGAAAGAACGGCCTCGCTCAATGCCGTAGAGCTTGTCATGGTGTGTGTGGTTCGAAGAAGGGTCGGTAGTGAAAGCGGTACTGGTGGCGCTTGGAGGCGCTATTCGGAGCTGTGTAAACGACCGCCTTTTCCATGAGTCTCTTGTGTTCCCAAATGTCTCTCGTTTTTTTTTTTCTTGGCAGGGAGAGGCGTCTATCCTTGCAATCAACTTGTGGAACTTGCTGGATTCTCTCACAAGCTCCAAGTCAGACAAGCGTTCCCTACACTACGCCGCCACCCCGGTGCCCCGCAGAACCGCGACGACAGCCGTGTGGCCTTCATCTTCCGCGCAGCGCAGTGCTGTAGCGCCGCCCCAATCCTTGAGGTCCGCGTGGGCCCCCGCCGCCAGCAAACGCTTGACGACACCGACGTTTCCTTGTTTCGCAGCGCGCATGAGAGGCGTTTTCCCTTTGTGGTCGACACGATTTACATTCGCGCCCGCCGCAAGCAGCCTGTCCAAAATGGCGGCGGGGCCAACCCAGCTCGCCACCGCAAGCGGCGTGCAGCCTTCGCAGTCGGCGCTGTCGACGTCGGCACCAGCCTCCAGCAGCGCCTCGACTGTGCCAACGTTGTCTTCATCCATTGCAGCGACATAGAGCGGACTCTGGCCGAACGGAGTCTGAACGTTTAGCTCCGCGCCTGCCGCCACTAGGCACTTGACTAGCTCAGCGTGCCCCGTAAGCGCGGCGTTTGCGAGCGCCGTTGCCGTCTTGCCAGCGCCATAATCAACGTCTGCGCCGGCCGCGAGGAGACATTCTGTGAGAGGGATGCTCCTCTCCAGGGCTGCCAGCTTGATCGCCGTGTCGCCGTCCTTGTTGGCGTGGTTCACGTCGGCGCCGGCTGCAACGAGCCGCTCTACGACTTCCGGAGAATCACGTTCCGCGGCCCATAGCAACGCGGTCATGCCGTCGTTGTTCGCGTGGTCCACCCGCGCACCGGCTGCCAGGAGCTTCTCGACAACCTCGACGCGATTGCGCGAACTCGCCCCGTTCAATGGGGTGTCGCCGATCCAGTTCAGGCACTCGAGGTCGGCGCCGTGCGCGAGCAGCTTGTCGACGATCGCACCGTGGCCTCGACTGCTCGCAATCATTAGCGCCGTGTGGCGTTCGTAGGTCTCGTCGGGGGCGTCGATGTCGACGTCCGTGGCTTGAAGCGCGCGCTCGAGCGCCGCTACGTCACCGCTCGTCGCCGCCTCGTGGAGCAGCGTCATCGCGCGTGTTAGAGGAGGAAATGCCAGTCTCGTGAAAAGCCCGTTGCCCCGAGTGGTCCGCGCAATCCGAGGGCCAACTGCCACATGTGAGCTTTTCGGGAAAATGTAGCCACAATCACTCTTGTGAAATAGAACCCCCTCCCCTGCATTACCATGTTGCAGCTGGTCTCCTCCTGCGACACACAGATGGCTGCGACGGTCTCTCTCTCCCTCGCTCCCTCTTGGTTTCTCTCTGGTCTCTGTGCTCTCTCTCTCCGAGCGGCTGGGCTGGAGCCACAATGTGGCCGCCACATGCTCGATTAGACTCACACCCTCCGCTCTCAACTCGCTTCCTCCATTCTCCTCTTTGGTGGTGTCTTACTCACTTGCGATGGCCGTCAACGCCGCGCCACCGCTCCGACGCGGCGCCAGCAACGGCGCGCGTACCAGCAGCCCGCCCAACGCCGACCCGCGTGAGCTGTATCAGCAGAAGAAGCGCAACGGCACGCTGCTCGCGGCACTCGCGGCCATCCACTCGCAGTGCGTGCGCGTCAAAGAGCGCCAGCACACGGCGCGGCAGCTCCACGCGCGGCTGAACCAGGTCTTTCTGCGCGCGACCGCGAGCGACGCAGTCGCACTCGGCGCAAACCAAGCGATCCTCAACAGCTCGCAGCGCGTGGGTGCGTTCACTGCGCTCGTGGACGCGTTCCACGTGACGCTCAAGCGCCACATCAAGCTCCAGGCCAACATCGTGCGCCGCGTGCTCCACCACCGCATGTTCTCGCTTCAGTTGCGGTCGATCCACCACCAGCTCACGGCTTTTCTGCGCGAGGCCGGCGCGGACGACGCGTTCCCGCTCGAGTGGCGCGCGGCGTTCGAGAAGGCGCTGGCGCAGGACGAGACGCTTCTCCACGACACGCTCGCGACTGTGGTGCGGTCCACGTCGTTCCTGGCGAACGAGTACGAGGCTCTCACCACGCACCAGCAGATGGAGGTGCTGCTGAACGTGCGCAGCGAGCGCCAACAGATCGTCGACATGTCGCCGGCGCTGGACGACTGCCTCAAACTGATCTACCGCAAGCTCGTCAAACTCTTTGGCTGGGACCTCAACGAGAAGTCGCGGCTCGTACCGCGCTGGTTCGTGCCCACCAGCGCCGTCGACTACTCATCCTCACGCGACCGGCTCACCAAGCTTAAACCGACGCACCGCGGCGAGATCGCGATCGTGGACCGTGGCGGGCTCAAGCGCCACCTCGTCACGCTCAAGACGTTCAACAGCAAGGCGAACCCGAATCTCCACGTCGACGAGAAGGCCCACATCCTCGAGACGTTCATCGCCAAGTACGGTGAAATCTCGCATCCGCACGTGTTGCAGCTGCGTGGCGCCAACTTTGCCGCTGGCAGGCCGTTCGTCGCGCGCGACTATGCGACGCAGGGCACGCTCGGCGGCCACCTGGCGCGGCTTCGCCACGATCTCGCGCGCCGAGAGCAGTCGGACGACTCGCTGCTCGTGTGGCGCCTCCTCGCGGACGCTTGTGAGGGGCTGCTGTACATCCACGAGCAAGGGTACGCGACACACGGAGGGTTACGCGGTAGCAACCTGCTCGTGAACCACCGGGGGCGCGCATGCGTGGCCGACGCCGGTATGCGTGTGCTGCGCCACCGCATGGGTTCTGCCACGACTCCCGACGAGAACGAGTACGTGCGCTGGCTCGCGCCGGAGCTGCTGGACCGCGACGAGAAGACACCCGGCGTGCAGACGTCGATGGCAGGCGACATATACGCGTTTGGTATGTGTATTGTGGAAGTGCTGACGGGCGAACGGCCTTGGGCTGGGCTCAGTAGCGCGACAGTGGAGGACATGAAGCGTGCCAATGACACGGTGCTACCGCCGCAACCGGCCGACGTCGCGGACCGCAAGTGGCGGCTCATTCAGAAGATGTGCGCCGCGGACCCCGTCGCGCGTTTGCCGCTCCGGCAGGTGTTTACAGCGTTGGTCGAGTTGTCACGGGGCGCCAAGGGTGACGTCGTACCTGCGAGCATCCGCATCGACATCCCTACCAACCAACAGGACGAGGAGGAGAGTGACCGCGCCGCGGCCAACGAGTTTGAGACCGAATCGGTGTCGTCGTATAAGACAACACTAGAGTTGGAGGAGACGGTGGACTATGGCGGTTCGCTCGGCGAGCCGCAGGACGCTGACTCGATGCAAGTCCAGGTCGCTGACGAAGAGGACGAGGATGACCTCGACGACGTCTTCTCCGAGGCACGTACCGACGCGTACGACAGCGGGGAGATCCGCCCGAGCGCCGCGGGGCTCGGGCTGCAGACCAACGGTCAGATGAAAACCGCGCTCGAGTTCCTCGCGGATTACCAGACCTCGCCGCCACACGTGATCCTGCCACATCTTCGGCTGCTCCACGCGTACGCGAAGGAGGAGGCCCAGGCGATCTACGAGGGCGGCGGTGTGCGTGTGATGAACGCGCTCTTTGTCACGCAGAGCGACGTCCAGGTGCGCAGCACGACGCTCGAGATCTACTCGTCGATGCTGCTCTCGGGCCACAAGTCTGTGGCCGACGCGATTGTCGAGCAAGGCGTGATCCCGCTGGTGTTTGAGTTCTTTGTCGCCAACGACACGAGCAAGCCGCAGCTTGACCTGTGCGCGTCGCTGCTGCTCGATCTGATGGGCCAATCGGACCTGGCCAAGCGCGAGATCGGTGACCCGGACAAGAAGTACGTCGCGGTGCTCGAGCGCAACGAGCAGGTCCACCACCGGCTGCTGACCGAGATCAAGTCGGTGCTCGCGCGGTTCAAGCAAGCGTAAGTTGATAGGAACGTGTGTGGAAAGGGTAGTTTTGATATTGATCCCTCTCTCTGCTCCGTAGAGAGGGCAATGAGATGCTGAAAGAAGGTTTCCACGCACCTGCGATCCAGCGGTTCACGGAAGCTATCCAGCTTGACAGGCGACGAGGCATCTATTACGCCGACCGCAGGTACGTAAAGTCCAGGACAGAATTCTCCTCAAGAGGAGAAGAGTCCACTGAGCGGATTTTGTTTCTCTGATGTAGTCTCGCGTTTTGCCAAGCGCGACGCTACCACGAGGCCGTGGAAGACGCCGAGCGCTGCGTCCGCTACAATCCCTTTGACGCACAAGGTAGACAAGCGCGTCTTATGGCTCCGACTGAGAGGTTGGGACGGAAACTCAACACGTGTGATGCTTGCGCCAGGATACCTGCGGTACGGGATTGCGATGCGGCACCTGAAAAAGTACTCGGAGGCTCTCGCGATGCTACGCAAAGGCTACCAAGTGAACCCGAACCACGCGCAGCTCACGGCCGTGATGGGCGAGGTGCGCTATCCTAAAAGAGCGCGAACGGAAGCGCACGAGAGGCTGACATGTTTTATTCCGGTGATGAGCAGGTGCAGCAGCTCTACAACGAGCAGAAAATGCGCTGATGGGGACTTGCTTTGATGCCACCACGGAAAATAGGTTGGGGCGTTGACCAAATGGAACCGAAACCGACAACTCCCAACCACGTGCGTTACATGCGTCGCTGTGTTCGTTTCGTCTGCCCCTTGTGAAGCTCGCGGCTCCTCAACCATCAGCTCACGACCTCTTGGCCAATTGAGCAGGATCCCGTCCGGCACGTACCGCTCGCGTACGCATATGTAGGGGTTCCTATGACGAGACAGCACGATCCCATGCGACCGTTTGGCCTCAGCATCGACGATCGATTGGGGTGGCAGCCACATACGAAACCAGTCTCCAAATCGCCACCCGCCAGTCCAGATCCACAGCCGAATATCCATGTACCTCCTCCGTAACATCCTCTGTTGTGCCGTGGCAATTGCCATTGCCGGGCCACGGGCCACAGCTGCCCGGCGCTTGCTGAACGCTTCGTCCTCCGATCCAGCGTCCATTTCGGGTGTCCAGGAGATCGACATTGGCGTCGGGTGCGACAGATCCACATACCCCGCCGACGAGATCGTCGAAGACGGAGGCCTGATCGGGCCAACGTTCACGTACACGGTCTCGAACCCCCTCGCGACTTTCATCTCCGTGAGATTCGCACAGTTTAACCTGCCGGCCAACGACTTCGTGATCATCCGCCCGACCCACTTCAGCGCCAACGAGACGAACAGCTTCACGTACCGCAGTGACGGCACCCATGTGGCGCCCTTCTTCAGCGACGAGCTCTTTACACAGTCGATCACGATCGAGCTATACACGCTCTCCGGGGGCGCAAGCGCTGTGAACCCTCGGCAATGCACCGGCTTCCGCATCGACAACTACCGCTACTTGGCCGTGGCGGCGAGCGCCGTGGGTTCCGAGAAAGAAGAAGTGTGCGGCGCCGACGACTCGCGTGAGGCGTCGTGCTTCAAGATGTTCCCGGAAGTGTTCCAGCGCTCAGCGCCTGTGATGCGCATGCTGACCCATAAGACCGGCGGCAGCTTCTTCTGCACAGGCTGGCTGCTGGGCTGCGAGGGCCACGTGATCACGAACCATCACTGCATCGCGTCGCAGGATCAGGCCAAGGACACCAAGTTTGAGTTCCAGGCGCTGGGCGACTCGTGCGACTCCGACTGCGATCAGCCGTTCGCCTGTAAGGGCAAAGTGCGCGGGTCCGCGGCGCAGCTGCTGGTCGCGAACCCGGAGTTAGACTATGCGTTGGTGAAGCTGGATGAGAATTTTTCGGCAGACTACGGGTACCTGCGCATGCGCGAGAGCGGCGCCGTCGTGGGCGAGCGCGTATACTTGCCGCAGCACCCGGCCGGTTGGGGGAAGCGCATCGCCATGAAGACTGACGACGACTGGGGCAAGGTCGAGTCGCTCACGCAAGGCGGGTGCCTGCCCAACCAGGTCTCCTACAGCCTAGATACGCAGGGTGGCTCCTCCGGCTCACCGCTGCTTGCGTACTCAGACCACGTCGTCGTCGGGCTCCACCACTGTGGCGGCTGCCCCAACACGGCGGTGAACGCGCGCGACATCGTCGCCGACTTGAAAGCGAAAGGGCTGCTCCCACAGTGTGCTGTGGCGTAACTTTAATGTGAGACTGGTCGGTTCTCCCTCCATCAACCGCCGACAAAGGGTGCTCTCTTTTCGCGTGTCGGGAACCCGTGATCCGACGCTCCGTCGGTCGTTTCGGATTAGTGTGGATCAGTGGCCGACGCAATGCGGCTGACGGAAGAGCGCGCCCACGAGCTCATCGTAGAGTGGACGAATGACTGCCGGTGCACTATGTGGCTCCGTTTGTGCAAGTGATGCGCCACGAAGAGACGTTTGGGTGCCTGATCCCTGAAGACCGCCGAGCGATGCTCGCGTTCAAGTACTTCCCACTGGGCACTACAGCCAATGGAGCGAACGGCGCCAAGCTGACGCAGGAATTTCTCGTGGATAGCACTAATCTCACCTCGGGGGGTAGAGGGTATCTTGATCTCGCGTCGACTGGCCCGAGAAGCATCATCGTCTTCCCGACCTATGGACTGAGGTGGATCGAGACGGAGAACCTGCACGAGTGGTCTTTCCCCCCCAACTGAACCAGCATCTCCGGTGCCTACCGTGCTACGTTCGCTCGAGCTTGACTTGTCGCACGTACGAACTGTTGATATCGAGTCTGAGGCACAGCAGCTCTCTGCACAGTCTGCTTTCAGCGTGGTCGCCATCTCGTTTGCCCAGTTTCAAGATCGCTTCACCAGCGAACACGCGGAGCTGCTGGTACGTCTCTGTCCATCGATGCGATCGCTCAAGGTGCCAGGCTTCGAGATGCCGGGTCTTGCCGTGCTATCGAACGACCTTCCCGCAGGCCCCTGGATGATTGAGTGCCTAGTCATTCGCCGGCTTCAACTACCAGCCTTGGTGCAGACGCCGAGCCCGTTTTTCGACGCAGTGGCGAACCCGACTCATCCGATCGCACGGGTCTTGCGCGACCTCAGCATCGGCTCGATCGTGCTCTCGTCCGAAGCCCTAGAGGCTCTCGCCGTCGCGATCAAGCACAACCGACAGCTCCGGTTTCTACAGCTGCGCACCAGTGGAAGCGGAGACGCTTTGGAGCACGCGCGGCAGCAGATGGCGATCCCGCTCGGGCCTTCAGAGCGCAGCAAAGTGTGGCTCTACGCGTTTCTGCTGTGCGCGCGGAAGAGCCGGCGCTGGCTGGTGCTCCCGCGCGAGTGCCATCGGCTCGTGGTGGCGTTCGCCGCGGTCCAAACGCGGCGCCAGGTCGTGCTTGCTCAGTGAAAACGCACCGCAATCTGCGACGTGTGACGGGTCACTTGGCTTCACTTGCGTTTATTACGCTAATGGACAATAAAGGTTTTGGTATTTACTCAAATGTTGTATTTGGTCAACCTCAAGTGGCGAATGAGCGGAGACCCTTCACGAGCGTCGCTCCAGCGTTCTGTGCACTAGCGGACGACGGCGCCGCCGAGCGCAGACGCCGCCACAGCCAGCGCGCCGACAGCTCACGCGCGACGCCTCGACCAGCGCCAACGCGCGCCCTGCCTTTTTGCAGTTCCGCGGTGGCCACTCGCGCACGCGGCGATCGACGCGCGTTCGGCGGGCGGTGGTCGTGGACTGGAAGAGCGAGCACGCGTCGGCCAGGAACGCGTCGTTTGGGAGAGAGCAGGAGACGCGGTGCTGAGGCTGTGACTGCGTGCCCGACAAGCCTACAGGTCTGAGTTTGTTGTCGTGTCCGCGTTGGACGCGTTGGGGATGCGATCTCTTCACGTCTAGGGAACGAACAGCTCGGCCTTCCGCAATGCTGCCACGCCTACGTGTGCTCGTGGATGTTGGTGACGCAACGACGCGCTCGTGGCGCCCGCTCCGCTCCATCGGAGTCTACGATAAAGAGCGCGTGGTCCGTCGTGGCTGAGAACAAGGATGAAGAACTGCCCTCGTGGACTGCGACAGGGAGTGGGCGGGTTTAGGGCCTTCCTAACTGCCAAACAGCTTCGCCGTCGTGCCGGTGCATCCGGGCTATTAGTAGCCCGCCCACAAACTCCTACAAGCCGAGACAAGTTGTGAACCCGCGATCCGCACCCCAGATATTCCCAGTGTTTCGCACAGTGCAAGTCACGATGCCGCTGACAGAAGAGCGCGCCAACGAGCTCATCGGCGAGTGGACGAAGGATTGTAGTTGCATCGTCTGGCTACGTCGGCCGAAGGAGGCGTGTGTCACCCATACCCGCGTGACGGTGCGAGGTAACTACGAGGATGCCAAGACCATTGAAGACGTGAAGGCACTGGCGCTCGGCCTCCGGCGCGTGATGGAAGGCCTAAACGCTCTCGCGTGCTGCGCCGGGTTCGACCCCGAGGAGAACGCACCGTTCTGGCGCCGCGCCATGCAGGTCATGAACGCTTCGCGAGTCGATCGGGCCGAAGCCCAGAGACTCACGAGCGATCTCTTCGCGCGTTATTACGTGACGGCTTCGAGCATGTCCTCTCGGTGGATGGCCTGGGCGTTGGCCTTTTGTCTCAGCACGGATCCAGCGTCACCTGCGATGCAGATTCGCCGGGATGTCAAGGACCAGCTTTGCGGGTATTTGTTGACATCGCCTCCTCAGTTGGACCATGTGGTCGGCGCGAGTTCGGATCAGGGCAGGGATTTCAGCCACTTCCTGGAAGCGCTGGACACTCTTGAGTGGGTTCGGCACTTGATGCCGGCCACAGCAAGCAATGTGAAGGTCGTGATTGTCTCCGAAAAGGATCCATTTCCACTGGCCTGCGAGTATGAACAGACTCAAGGACTCATCAAGACGATTCGACAGAACCACATCGATGTCGCTGAGATGCACGGGTTTTTTCAAAGAGGAATCGTACCTGTACCAGGACTTGATTGTGGCGCTACTAGCTACGGACACTGTCCACTCGTTGTCGTTATCGTTCGGATTCGGATGGGATGGTGATTGGGTACCTCTGTGCTCGGCAGTGGCCCACATCGCTCAGGAGGCTCAGCATTACAGGACAGTTGTTCTCAACTGCCGCTGCGGGACAGTGGCTGGCGTTTACTCTGAAGTATCGACACGTCAGCGGCCTGCCAGAACTGACGCTTTCCATCCAGTTTCGAGGGGATCCCCTCGGAGCGTTTGTGCAAGCGATGCGCCACGACGAGACGTTTGCGTGCTTGATCCCTTAAGATCTCCGAGCGATGCTCGCATCCAAGCACTTTTTCGCTGGGCACTACAGCCAAGGCGACGAAGGGTACTCAACTGATGGAAGGTTTACTTGGGGGCAGTAGTCGCCTCACCTCAGGTGGCAGACGGTATGCCGTTCTCGCGTCGGCTGGCCCGAGAAGCATTATCGTCGTCCCTGCCTATGGGCTGATGTGGATCGACTCGGCGAAGCTACAGACGTGGACTTTCCCCCCAACTCGAGTAGCGTCACCGGCACATGCGCATCTCTCGCTCGTCTTCACGAATCTACGGTCTGCCCACATCAAATTCGAGGCACAGTATCACCATATGCCGTCTGCTTCAAGTGTGATCTCCTTGGCGATTGCCCAGTTTCAAGACCGCTTCACATGCGAACATGCGGGGATACTGGTACGCGGCTGCCCGAAGCTGCGATCGCTCGAGGTACCGGGTTTCAAGTTGTTGAGTCTTGCGGCACTACCGAGAGACCCTGTCACGGGCCTCGGACGGTTGAGTGCTTAGTCATTGACCGGATTGACCCGCCTACTGTGGTGCAGATACCGAGTCCTACTTTTGACGCGCTGGCGAACACGACCCATTTAATCGCACGCGTCTTGCGCGACCTGAGCCTTGGCTCCATCGTGGTATTTGGTGAAGCCCTCGAGGCCCTCGCCGTCCCACTTACAACCAATCGACGGCTCCAATTCCTTCAACTGCGTACCAGCGCTAGCGGAGACATCGTGGAACGCGCGCTCCGGCAGTTGGCGATTCCGCTGGGGCCCTCGGAGCGCTGCAAAGTGTGGCTGTACGCGTTTCTGTTGTTCACGCGGAAGAGCCAGCGGTCGCTCCTGCTCCCGCACGAATGCCATCGGCTCGTGGTGGCGTTTGCCGCGGTCCAGAAGCGGCGCCAAGTGATGCTCCGTGGTTGACGAGTTGCTGCGATCTGCGGCGTGTGACGGGGTACAAGTGGGTACAGAGTTCACCAAGTTTCCAAGGATTGCGCAAAAATCAAGTCTATATGGAATGTTCCGACCCATCATTCGGGTGTGCGTTGTCAGCGGTCGTAATGCGTCAAGACCCCCCAACCACTCACCCACTCGAATGCGCGAACACCCCGCGAGTCCAGATCAGTCACACATATGGGTGAGTGAAAGGTGTGCGACGGGGTGAAGATGTGTTTAGGGTCTTCCTAACTGTCGAATCCTATCTGACCGTGAAGACGCATCCGGGGTAGACCCCAGAAACGAAAACCCCAGAAGACGAAGTTGCGTGGATGCGTCTCACTGAGGAGCGCGCGAGCGAGCTGATTGCAGAATGGACGAAAGATTGCCAGTTCTTCGAGGCAGCGCCGCCGGCGCCCACCTCCGACTCTCCGTTCACACCTTCCCGCGTCGTCTTCAACTCAATTGAGCAAAGCAAGACGATAACACTGGCGAAGCAGCGCGCGCTGAGCCTGCGGCGCGCAATGGAAGGTCTGAACGCGCTCGCGTGGTGCGGCGGCTTTGATCCGGAGGAGAATCCAGTGTTTTGGCGGCGTGAATTGAAGCGGCTGTCGTTTTATAAGCGAGCACCTCAACGGTTATCAAGCCACATCTTCTCGCGGTACGAGGTCATCGTCGGTGACGAGCCTAGTTCGATCGCAGCGTTCGGGTGCGCGGTCTGCCTCTCAATGGATCCAGCCTCCCCGGCGATGGAAGTTCGCCGCGCAGTTATCGGTCAAGTGAGAGACTGCTTGCTCGCAACACCGCCCATGTTGAACCTCATGGTCCGTCCGTTCGATGAAGACGGGCAAGGGGAGACCTTTGAACAGCTCAACAATGCGCTTTGCGACCTTGCGCATGTGTTGGCATTGATGGCCACGTCGGGCGAGCCACCTCGAGTCGACATCGTCCTTGGAGGTGCGAGTGACTCTGGGATGTTCGCTAATCGTGGACATCTAGCCGACGTGGGGTTTGTCGATACGATCGATGAGGTCGGCTGTGGCGAACATGACGTCGCTCCAGTCACTGATAATATCCAAGAGCTCTTGCAATCAGAGCTGTATCGAGATGGCGGAGTGGCTTGCGTTCGCGCTCAAGCGTCGACAGCTCCAAGGCCTGCAACTCACGTTGTCCCTCAGCTTCACTCACGAAGAAGCAGAAGCATTTGTGCGAGCAATGGCCAATGACGCGACGTTTGCGTGTTTGATCCCAGCGAATATCCGCGAGATGGCCGATTTCAAGTATTTTGCGCTTGGAACGACTGCGATGCTGGCCGGGGACGCCAAGCTAACGCAAAGCATGCTCGTGGAGCGCTCGAAGAAAACATTAGTCGACGTCGGTGCAAGCCGCGTGGACCTTCTCGCTCGCTGTGGTGCTAAGTGTGTCGTCGTTGTACCCGGCGTCGGATTGATGTGGATTGCGTCCAGCGCGCTAAGTGATTGGGAATATCCGTCGGGCAATGCATCATCACAAGGTCGTCATGCGTTGCGCAAACTGGTATTTTCGGACTGTCAACTGAGCGAGGTCATGGCGATCATGACCGATTCGACTTCGCCGGGTTTCTGACGGCAATGGACGCTGGGGTACTTGTACAATGCGGCAGGGAGGTTCGATCCTTTGCGACGACAAGCTACGAGTTGGATTTGCCAACTCTGGGGCGTCTTCTGAGCGATCTTACATCCACTCCGAACACTGTTGAGAGCTTTTCGGCGAGTAGCTACTATGCACCGCCGACTGAAGGGGCTGATTTGAGCTCGCTTATCAACGCGATCGCTCAACCCGGGTGCAATTTGAAGAAACTGAGCCTGACGTCGATCGTCCTGACGTTCGAGGCCCTGGAAGCACTCGCGAGGGCGCTGGCGGCGAACCGCAGCCTGCAGTTTCTCCAGCTGCGCAGCAATGCTGACGAAAGCGTGACATCGAGCCTCGAGAAGCGGTTAGCCATCACGATTGGGCCGACGGCACGCAGTAAAGTGTGGGCACACGCGTTCCTGTGGTGCGCGCGCCAGAGCACGCGTTGGCGATACCTCCCAATTCGGTGCACGCAACTCGTGGTTGAGTTCGCGGTGGTTCAGGCGCGGCGCCAGGTCTTCGTGGAGCGCCGCTTCGACTGAGGTGCTTGAGTTCCTGCAGTGTACGAGATTCCGTATGCGCTCCAGTTTTCACTTTCTCGATTATTTGTCATTCCTTTCAAGAGATCCCAGGGCACGCAATGTGCCTGCCTTGTTGTACCTCGTTCAACCACTCTCCACCAACTCTCGGTTGCTCTCGTGCCTTTGCGTGGTCCATCGCGAGCACTCCGTTGCTCCCAAGCGACTCGGCATTGAACACGCTGTCTGCATCATTTATTCAAGTCTGCAACATGAGACAGCCGGCAACTGCCACTTCGCGTCGTCTTTAATCTGACTAGAGGCCCGCCACACCGACACCTTCTCGCTCTCTGGGACGGGGAGAGGTCTTTCAACCCGTGGGGTCCTCGTCGCGTTCTTGCTTTTTTAGCTTCTTCCCGAGCTCCGCCAACGACCACCACTTCCGCCCCAGGCCCCTTCACTCACTCACAGCACGCGCCATGTGGCTTACGGAGACGCGCGCAAGCGAGCTGATCGCCGAGTGGACCGCCGAGTGCGCGTGGATCGTGCCAGCGGCGCCTTCGCCCTCGGCTGTCTCTCCGTTCACGCACACGCGCATGGACATCGCAGGCGACCACTGCAAGCTGAGCGACATGACCCACGCCAAGAAGTACGCGCTGGGTCTCCGGCGCGCGATGGAGGGGCTGAACGCGCTCGCGGCGTGCAGCGGGTTTGATCCGGAGGAGAACCCGGCGTTTTGGCGGCGCAAGATCAAGGCGTTGGCGAGCCGCAACACTCAACCGACACCACTGTTGCGGCTCACGGGCGCACTCCTGTCGCGGTACGACCTCAACTGCCAGTTTGACAAGCACACGTCGTCGTCTGCGGTGGCCTACGGGCTCTTGGTTTGCCTCTCCACGGACCCAGCGTCGCCTGCGATGGAGGTCCGTCGGAAGATCCTCGTGCAACTCCCCGACTATCTACTCTCGACGCCGCCCGCAAAGATGCGAGTGAGATTTATCCGCCATGTAAATTGGGCCCCTTGTTGGCCAGAGCGACTTCGATCGAGGAGATATCGTGGCAGTTCAGCTCGACCCTGGCGACTTCTGCAGCAGTACTCTTCTCAGCAGTCGCGTACATGCGGTCGCTGCGGTCGCTGACGATCGAAAATGACTGGGCTAGTAGCACCTCGATGTACCTGTGGCTCGCGTTTGCATTGAAGCGCCGACAGCAGCAGGGATTCAGCGGGTTGGAATTGTCCGTCAGCTTTGATCCAGAAGCGTCCGCAAATTTTGCGAGCGCGATGGACTCTGAAGGCACGATCCATTCTGAACGTACGTTCGCGTGTTTGATCCCCGAGGTGGTTCGCGACACGGTCGAGCTCGAGTACTTCCCTCTCGGTACTTCCGCCATGACGAAGGGGGCTCAGAACTGACCCAGGAGCTGTTGGTCGACCACGCCGACCGAGCAACTGATGAGTACTGCAACGGTGAACGGCTAGATGTGCTTGCCTGGTGTGGGAAGAGGTGTATCGTCGTTCTTCCAGGCTTCGGTTTGATGTGGGTTAAGAAGAAGGCGCTCTCGTCCTGGGAACGTCCGCTCCGCCAGCGAGCGCTCGTGGCTTCCCTCGCCTTGGAGCGACTCGTGGCCTGCTACTCGCTGGTCGATGATGTTGTGCGTGTCCGTGAGGCTGTCAACGTTCAGTGGTGCGGTCTCACACAGGCGGAGGACTTCGCCCATCTTTCTGCCGCCATGGACCTGAGCGTCCTCTCTGAAGCTCTCCGCTCGATGGTGGTCCCTGCTTGCAGTGTGCGAAACCTCCAAGAGGTTTTGCGCGACCCCGCTGGCCGCGCATCCACTATCGAGTCGCAAGTCGTCGGTGGCGATGCGGGTTCTCGGAACATGGACAAGCCACGCCAGTTTTACGACGCGATCATCCAGTCCACCGACCCGATTCGGCACACTTTGCGCGAACTGAGCGTGGAATCGGCCGTGCATCGGCCGAAATGCCTCGAGACGCTGGCTGCGTCGCTCGAGCTCAATCGGCGTCTGCGCTTTCTTCAGGTGCGAGGCCGCGCACGTGGGAGCGGTGTAGAGGCCAAGTTTGCAATCGTGCTTGGCCCGACGGAGCGCAGTAAGGTTTGGCTCTACGCGTTTCTGCTTGCTGTGCGACGCAGTTTACGCTGGAACATACTCCCGAGTGAGTGTCGGCATCTCGTGGTGGAGTTCGCCGCCGTCCAGGCTCGCCGTCAGGTCGTGATTCTCGAACCCTGATCCACGTGAGTGACGAGTGGAGTCCAGCGCACGCTTCTTGGCTTCCGTGCTTGTTACAGTGTTGTACCGGTACCCACGAATGATTTTCTAATGAACCGCATTTGATTTGCAACGCGTCTTGATGTGGAAGCGGGAGGTTCTGCCACGTGTGTTGCGCTGGCGAATGGACTATGGCTCTCACAGAAGAAGCGAGGCAAAGAAACGGCCACCTTCACTCTACGTACGGTACCACGTACCGGTGCCTGGAAAGAGGAAGAGCATGCGGCGAGAACAGATTTGGAGCAGCAGTGTCAACCCATGAACCCACGAGAAGGATTCGCAATGGAGCCAACACATCTTCAAGCTATGTTCTCCAGGATAAATCAGAAAAGATGTCGTTATCGATTGATACAGGTCAAAAGTGACTTCAAATGGAAAACAATTGCAACCTACTTGGGCGGTTATCATCGTATGGAGGTACATGATTCGTCAGATTTTCGAAAGAGATATATCCGACCATCACTCCCAGGACACCCCACGCGTCGTCGTCCTTGGCGTTGTCTCGCCTTCGTCCGAATCGCATCATTCGGGAATTCGCTAGCTCGGACGCACCCGCGCACCACAACCCGAGAGCCCACGCAAGACCATCACCGAGCAATAGCTCACCAGCCATGAGCCACGCCATCGCCGCTGCCTTCGACGCGACGCTACGCAGCAACGATGCACGCACGCCCGACGACTTGCTGCGTCTCTACGCAACGTCCAAGCAGTCGGTAAGCGACGCCACTTTGGCCGTCCCCTCGCTCGCGCAGGTCAAGTACTACGCCGACTTTGCGAGTGACCCGCGCGTCGCCAATGAGCACTACCAGCGTGAGCGCGCCGAGGCCGAGCGCACGCACGGCGAGGAACACGTCTGGGCGATCCTTCGCCAGAACAAGCACCACAAGTGGCGCAAGCACCGCCAGTTTGACATGCGACTCACGGAGGCCGAGCAAGCCCACCTTCAACAGCACGGACTCGCGGTATCGGCTCGGCTCGGCGCACAGAGCTTTGCCGACGTGTACTACAAGCTATACACGGATGACCTCCCTGTGTTTGTGACGAGCGATTCGGTCCTTCACGCGTGGCACCGCAGCTTCGACGCGTTCCTCACGGATCTCGAAATGGAGGAGCTCATGCCGCTGCTGGGCACTTCGCTGGCCAAGACATTGAAGGTGTGCGCCATGGAATACGATGGTGCTGTCGCAGCGAGCAACTTGTCCGCACAGAAGGCACTCGCCGAGGTCGAGCTGTTCCTGGTAACGGCCCACCGCCTACTGATTCTGGACCCAGCTAGCAAGCCAGCGGTGACTGCGCCCCCAGCCGACGAAGACCGGTGGGCCCGCTCGTATCGTCTAAGCATGGAAGAGAAAGAGGCGAAGTACGAAGCCTCCTTGGGCGCGGCGATACCTCTGCGTGTGGCTTCCAACGCGAACAAATTGGCTGCACTGCTCGCAGCCACCAAGGACGAGAAAACCGTCAGCGCCGAGATCCTGGGATCCGCGCGAGACGTCGACTTTTCGCTCTTCAAGCCGCGCGGTCACTACGTGAAGACCACCAAGCTAGAGCGCTTCTTCCGCGCCATGTCGTGGCTCGGCACTGTCGACTTCCGAATCGGCGGTGCCGCCGCGGACGACGATGTAGCGCGCGCGATCCAGCGCTTCCAGTTGGAGTGCGCGTGTATGGCGGTCCATGTGCTGCGCAAGGCCGGCACGCTGGACGCATTCAAGGCCATCCACGAGACCATCGCAGCGCTCGCGGGCGACGGTGTCGGTGCCGATAGCATGACGCCCAGTCAGCTCGACGAGATTCTCGGATCGGGCAAAAGCGACGTACTCGTGACCTGCTTTGGTTCCGGCCCACACGTGGACGCGTTCATGCGCAGCCTCGAAGACGAGATCGCCAACAATGGGCTCGGCGCACAAGCCATCGCCGGTCATCCGATGGTCGCGGATGCTGAATTGGCGCCCTCGCGCCCCCCGACGGCGTTCGCGTTGCTCGGACAGCAGTTCGTGTGGAGCGCGTTTGTGTTCTCGAAGCTCGTGTTTGACCAAGTGGTCGTGGATGGCGCTAAAGTGCCTCGTCGTATGGTGAGCGGCGTCGACGCTGCGTTCGCGCTCTTCGGCAACGACGCCGCTGCAACCGAGCTCGCCGCGCGTATGACGGCGACCCCAGGCTCAGAGGAGTTTGTCAAGTTCCGCGACGGTTTGCCATTCACCGCGAACCTTATCGCCGCGCGGCAGATCGTGGACGACGCGTTCGCGAGGATTGACCCAGTGACCAGCAGCATCGCGTTGCTCTGGCAGCACGCGCTGCGCGAGCTATCCAAGAAGAGCGACAACGACGCCACGGTATTCCAGTCGGACGCGTGGCAGAAGCGACAGATGAACACGCAGCTCGCGTCGTTTGCCCAGCTCCGCCACGACACGATCCTGTACGCCAAGCAGAGCGCGACCTGGAGCACGATGTGCGAGTACCCAGCCGGGTACGTCGACCCGTACCCGTCCTTTTGGCGCGCCATGCACGCGCTCGCCGAACGCACGCTCGTGATCGTCGACCAGCTCACGCAGTTGAAGGGCGCGACCACGGGCAAGCACGGCACATCCGTGCGGCGTAACTGCTTTGTGGACTTCGTGAACGTGACGCAGCAGCTGTTTGAGATCTCCACGGCACAGGCGTCCAAGCAGCCGCTGAACGACGTGCAGGAACAGTTTCTCAAGAGCGTCATGGAGGAGAGCCACGGCAGCGGCGCGTCTCGGTACCTGGGTTGGTACCCGAGTCTATTCTACACCAAGCGCGAGGACTCGAGTAAGCCCGACCAGCTCGTCGCTGACGTCCACGCGGATACACCATCCGTCGAGCACGGTGACCCTGGCGGCATCCTGCACGTGGGCGTCGGCGACGTGAACCTCGCGCTCGTGGTCGTGGACGACGCGCTGTACGCCGGCCCCGTGTTCAGCTACTACGAGCTCGTGACGCCGATCGACGAGCGGCTCACGGACGACGCCTTCAGTGCCAAGCTGCCGACGCTGCGTGCGCCCACGTGGGCGCGCGACACGTTACTCGTGACCGAGTGAGCGCCCAACGTCATGATTCCGCAAGACACGGAGAGGTTCGGTCCTGTCTGCGACGTGTGAGCACCGTCATGGGTACAGAACCGTTTTTTTAACATGCAGACCACCACACAATCCCTTTATTTCTGTCGTGACCACAATGGATACATATCCTTTCGAAAATAGTCTCAATGGATCCTTTTATTCCCCAAATTTGGAATATTCTTGGTCTCACCAACGCATTTATGGAAGATGCGATGGCGCGCGTCGAGTCCGGCGGCTTCGGGCGCGCGAGCCGCGCGTCGCTGGACGCGTCCGGCGACGAGAGCGCGTCCAGCGTCGGGGGAGACGACGGCGGCGCGCTGGACGCGCTCTGGCGGTTCGAGGAGGCGCACCACTTCCGGCTGAACCAGCAGCTCGCGCCGGCCCACGCGGCGTTCGTGGACGACCTGTACGCGGCGCTCGAGGCCGCGCGCGAGGCGCTGGAGCAGCAGAGCGTGCGCGTGCTGGCGGTGCTCCACGACAAGGACACGCGCATTCAGGCGCTGGAGAACCAGGCGGCGGAGGCGGCGGCCGCCAGGGCTGTGCTGACGGAGGAGACTGCGACACAGGGTACGCCCCTCGCGAAACACCGCGCAACGCAGTGCGACGCGGCGGAGGGGCAGGACAACGAAGAGAACGTGGCGCTGCGGCGCCAAGTGGACGAGCAAGGCGAGCAGATCGAGGTGCTGCTGGATGAGCTCGAGCGCGTCCAGCAGCTGCTTGAGGAGAACAAACAGGACGCCCAACGTGACCATCTCGAACGCCAGCATCGCGTCGCACCGCCTAAGATGGACAGCCAGGCCACGCAGACTGATAGCAGCGAGCAGCAAGACGTGGGGAGGAGCCCGCCAAGTGCGAGCGACGCGTGGGTGACGGCCACGGCGTTGCGTTCGCATTTGGACGCGTCCGAACGACGCAACAGTGCGCTCGAAGCGGATATGCGCACGCTCAAAATGGCTGTCCAGGCGCCACCGCTGCCGCCGCCACAAGCGGTGAACCCCGATGGAATTTCTGATTTGAACGCACTGGAGGCGCAGCTTCACGACGCAATTCGAGCGATGGAGGCGTCGTCGCAGTGCTGCTTGAATCCGTTGGCCTCCAGGAATAACAGTGCGATGACAGCGTGTCTCGACCTGGACCACAAGCTACACGCCCTGGGGCTCGAGCGATACGCGCTCGTGGATGAGGTGCTTGCGCTGCGCGAGGCACTGACTAAGAGTGCGGTGTCAAAATCGTTTTCCACTGCACTGGTCCGGGTTGCGTCCGTCCAAAATACGCCGAAGACAGATTGCAGTCAAATCACTTGCCACCACATGCTTCGTCGGATACTGCGACGTATTCAGGAGCAACGCGCTGCCTGCAGAGCCGCGCGCGACGAGAAGACACTGCGACGCGAGATGCGCCACGCGCTTCGGGGGCATAGCGAGGAGCAAGCTGCGTCGATCATTGCGCGTGTTGCCGTCGAGTGGATGCGTTGGGAGAAGGCCCACGTCGGAGAGATCGCAGCACTTCGCCGTTCACATGTAGAGCAAGTCGAGGAGCAGTCTGTTCGCGTCGCGAACCTCGTCGACGAGATACATCGACTAAACCAGCGCATTACCGATCTGGAGACGGAACTGAAGGTGCTATCCAGGCAACGCAAACTGACCTTACCGAGCGAGATCCAGAGCGGGACGACATCTCTGACGGGTAATGTAGAAGGTCTGCTTGAGAGCGACCGCAGAGTGCTGATCCTCGAGCAGTCGGTGGCACTGAAGCAGGAACAACTAGACCTCGCGAATCGCGCTGTACGGGCACTCTCGTCCGGCGTAGGATCTCAGGCGCTCAGCGTTCGGTTTGCGGGCCCGCGCATCGACTCGGGGTACGAGATCGTGCAACACAGGTCGTCCTTACCCGCATCAAGTGCGAAGGTCTTGATTGAAGAGCTAACCACAGAGCTTCAGGCACAGAAGGAGCGTGATTTTCGACGCTTCCAGCCTGCGAATACCTCCCAAAACGCTGTGGTCGAGTACTTTCGAATCGAGAAGGAGTGCCTCCGTCTTCGGTGTCGGCTAAAAGACAAAGACGATCGCATTGAGCAGCTTGAATTGCAGTGCCAGCAGTTGGAGAAGAGTGCTAGACGAAACAATACAAATCTACAGCAACAAGAGGCGTGGGCAGCAACGGAAGAGCGAGTTGGAGTAAGCGCGTCAGCGAGTGAAGGAAATGATCAGGCTATTCGAACAGTTGTCGAGCGCTACTATTTACGGGTGCTCGAAAAGCGGAATGAAGACTTGTGGGTGGAAATCGCGAACGCCAGGAGTCGAATCGTTCTCTTAGAGAGGCGCCTGAAGCAAGCACCTGAAAACACCTCACAACACGGTCATTCTACCGAGTCAGGACCTTCCCAGTTGACGAAGGAGATCGTAGTGCGAGTTGAAGAGTACCATAACCAAGCTCACCTCGCGCTACAAACATGGCAGCAAGATATCATGCACCTTGCTCACTCCTCCAAGGAGGTGGATACAGGGGTGAAGGAACGCACTCAACCCGATATCGCGCAGGCAGACGCTCTTTTCGCCTCGTACGGTGTCTTACTGGCTCACTATGAGACGCTGAGCCTACAACTCCGCTTGCTCCAGAACGCGTGTGGATCGGAACCAGTTCCATGTACTGACGACTCGAGCATTCAACGTCGCAATTGGCAGCTCTTGGAAAGGACGCATGCTCTGGAGGATCGCCTGCTCGAAGCTAAAGTCTGTATCGGCTGCGGCACCGAGATCGTGAAGAAGCTTTCGGTCAAAACGAAGAATAGTAGCACGACAACCATCACGTTGACAACTCGGGAGGCCGGAACCCAAATGAGCTCCCGAGACCGTCAAACACTGCAAGTGTCAAAAGGTGTCCAGATTGATCTTGAAACCACGCCGTTTCAGTTTGAAGAGTCACGCAATGGTAGCACTTCTCACAAAGAGTCTCCAGTACATACCGCATCAGCGGCGACGGCACCAAACCCGTCGGGGATGGTGAACGATGAACAGCGAGCGACGGTATCCGACTCGCGACTGAATGAGATCCAGGACCAGCTCAATGCGAGCCTCGCGCGAATCGAGGAGCTGGCCTCGCAAAAGGAAAAACTCAAACAGCGGCTAGAAGAAGCGCGACAAGCGAGCCGACGCAATGCTCAAGAGCAAGACAGCCTGAGGTCTCGAGTGGCCGAAATGGAGAGCTCCAATGCCTCATTATCCAACGAATTGCGGCAACTACGGCAAGGTCATTCAGCCACCGATTCAAACGGACCTGTTCCTGACAAAGCACTGGCGGTGAAAGAGCAGGAGAATCGCGAACTAGTTCGCCAATTGTGCGAGGCGAAGCAAACGTGTTTCCAACTGGAGAAGCTTCGTGAAGACGCGGATCACAGGATACGCACACTGGAGAGAAAAATTGAGGATTCTGAGGCCGATCGTGTCGAAGACCGAAATCGGTACTTGGAGGAATACATGATGAAGGTGAATCAGAGCTTGGCGTCGATTGAGCGCGATAAAGAGCGCTTGACGCGCGAGAATCAGGAACTCCATAGGAAGCTGCAACAGATCGAGACGGACGCAGCGATAAGAGAAGCGAAGGGGACACGAACATGCGCCACAGAGACAGACTCGATGCTCGAGACTGATCGACTTCTACAGCTGCCCGAGCATCAAACACTTGAGACACGGGTCGTGATGCTTCAAAATGAGTTGGAAAGTGAACGCCGAGCGAGCGCGGAGCTGCGAGACGCACGCGATGCCGATCAGCAAGAGAAGACTCGGACACTGGATGCTGAACGGGCGACGGTAGAAGAAGCCAAGTCGACACTGAGAAGCCTGATTGAAGATATTACAAGTGCCCACGAGAGCCTGCAACGCGAGGTGATGGAGCTGCAGACAGCTAGTACAGAGGCCAAAGAAGAGGCGGACAAGCGAATCAACTTCCTCACAGCGTGTGTGGAGGAATGCTCTCGACTTGTGGACGCGACGGGCCCCAACGACGAGATCGTGACATCTCGGGATATTTACGACACAATCGTCACACTTTCGACAAAAGTTGCAACCACCTCATTGAGTCCAGCGACGACTACGCCACGGAAGAATAAAGCTGGTCCATTGGTCTCGGCGTCCGGCAAGAAACCAAACGCGCGGTCTGCTCGCGCTGTTGAACCAGCGGCGCCACGAACTGAGGAAGCGCACGGATTCCAGGTGCATTCCCAGCTCCAAGCAGAGACGTGGCGCGCTCGTGTGGCGAAGCTCGAGCTGTCGCTTCGAGCCGCAAATCTTAAGAACAAAACTTTCGAGGACATGGTTGACCACCTCGAGGTCCAGATGGACGCGCTGAAGGGAGAAGTGAAGGACCGTATGACCAAAGAGTCGACGCTGCTCACGAAGCAAGGACAAATGAAGGTGGAGATCGCGAACCTGAAAGCTCAGAACGGTACGCTTACCTCGCGGCTGGCGGAAGCCTGTGCGGAGCTCAAGCGTAGCCAAGATGCCTCGAAAGGAACGGACGGAGAGGTCTCACGCTTGCGCACGGCATTGCAGCGTAAGACCGAGCTGCTCGCGCGACAAAAAGCGAGATGCGAGGACACGCAGAAAGCGCTCGACCAAGCTGGCAAACGCATCGCGCTGCTCGAAGGCGCGGAAAAGAGCTTTGCGGCGGCGCTGGTCAAGCAGAAGGAGCAGGCGCTTCAGCTACAGGAGTTGCGCCAGCAGTGTACGGTCAGTCGAGACGCCAACTTTGAACTGCGTGGGCAAACCGACAAGCTAAAGGAACAACTAGGTGAGCTTCAAGCGCGTGTCAAGGCGCTGCGGCTCGACAACGGACAGCTCCGCGACCAGCTGCGCGGGCTCAAGAAGGCGATGCGGGAGGAGGCCGAGACCGCGCTGAAGTCCCACGCCGCAGACACAGCGACAGCAGCAGCAGCCGTGATGGGCGACGGCAAGACGTCAGCGCATCTCACACCAACTGCAGCGGTGGACGTGCTCGCGGCCCAGGTGAGGACACTCAAGCGGCGCGTGCTCCAGAAGCAGGAGGTCATCGTGGCCTACAAGACCAAGCTCTCGGAGCTGGACGCCGAGCTCGTGCTGCAGCGCACCAAGCTGTTTGATCTCTCGCAGAGCTACCGCCAGCTGCAGCAGGCGCACCGCGAGAAGGAGCAGAGCATGCTGCAGGGCGCGACGCACCTCAAGACCGCGCTCGAGGCGTCGCTGCTCGAGCGGACCGAGCAGCTGGACGGACTGCGCGCGTCCATCTACGACGCGTGCGAGGTGTTTGTCCAGTGCGAGCCGGTCCCCACGGCGGTGGAGAAGACGCGCGAGCCGGCGTTCTCGGTGTCCTCGGCGGACTCGCTCACGTGGCCCGAGGACAACGAGGACGAGGACGACACGGACGCGCAGCTGCTGCTGGAACTGCGTCGCTACGCCGACCTGTCGCCGGCCGACCTCGCGGATCTCCGCATCACGTCGCCGAAGCGCGCGAAGCAGACGAAACCGGCGACGCTCGACGCGGCGCACGCAGCCCACGTCGCGCGGCAGCGCGGCGCGCGCGCGCTGCAAGAGCTGGAGCACGCGCTGGAGGTCACGCCGCACGACTGCCGCGAAGAGATCTGCGCGGTGCTGCAGGTGCTGAGCGCGCGGACAGGAGGCCCTGGGCCGGTGGCGCGGCGATGCTGAGCCCGAGGAGGTCTCAGGAAAAGATCTCAGTTCCAGAGCTGGACCGGATCCAGCGAGCGAGTGACGCGGCGCGTGTCATCCAGCGTCCAGAGCGTGCCGTTGGACATGTCCGCGTGTTCGAAGCCAGTGTCCGTCGACTGGTTGGACCGGCCAGGGAGAAGGAGGGGGACGAGGAGACTAACGAAGTGAATACAGAAGAGGAGGAGGAGCGCGGATCGCCACTTTTGGATGTGGAGGATGGCCTGTACAACAAAGCAGAAGGAGACGCGCGTCCAAAGTCGGGGAACATCCCGATCCAGAGACGCCGTCCAGTCCAGAGAACTGCAGGTCGGTGTAGACGAAGAGAGCGCCTTGACAAAGCCACGATCCAGCGGATACCCCGGGAAAACCTGAGGTGGGATCCGGCGTCCAGATGTGCTGGAGCGTCAGCGCACCAGAAACGCACTGTGGATTCGCCATCATCTCCGGACCGAGGCAGTTGCTCCAGTGGGTGGATGAACGCCTGTACGTACCGGTACGGTATCCAGAGATACCGTAGTGCACGGCGATCGCGTCGGCGAGCGGTTCCATTCTGCGTCATCTTGGTCCCACAAACGAACGGAATCCACGACGCGTGCTGGACGCCGTTTCTCCCCAAGTTGTGGATCTTTGTGGCCCAGACGTCGACGCGCCGACGTCATTCTGAAAAATTATCCAATCGGACCACGGAAACGGGGTTTGATCCCGTCAACTTCGTTTCGTTCGGTAGTTTTCCCGTTTCTTGCGGTTTTCTCCTCCAGAACAGAAATCTTGTCGACGAGGAGATGAGAAGCCAGTCAGTCACAGGGATGAGACGGTCGGCGACAAGAGGGACACAAAGTCTCCCAGGGTCAGTCACGCAGGCAAATTGGCGCCAGCAGCGATTAGAGATCGCCGGACCATTTCGGAGACGAGAATAAATGATCGTGTACCGGTATTTACATACCCGCTATGCAGGCATCGCAATGTGTCTCGAATCGCTGCTCACGTGAGGCTGCGACACCTCCTCGCTCTGTCGAGATGATTACGCATCGCGGAGCTCTACGATGGGGCCCAAACAGCGACAGAATCCTGTGATGATGCATGTGCTTTCTGATACAGAGGAGTGCTGGGTTGGTGCGCATCATTCATTCTACGGTAGTAATTGCGGCGGCCTCGCAAAGCGCAGTCAGAAACGTTCCATGGTGCTCGAATGCTGTGCGCACAAACAAGATCCCCACGGAACAAAAAGACGAAGCGATTGAACCCGAATGTCAAAGCAAACTGTTCCAGGGATTTTCGGTCACCCATTTTCGCGGCTGATCTCAAATTTTCTGATTTTCCAAGTTGAGCATTTTCCCGGACTCGAGCCATCGCCTGACTTTTTGTTAGAGAGAGACAAGGAAAGAGACACTTGCTACAGCACGCTCCTGGCTATACCGGTATTTTCGGTTGTGAGGTGGGTTTCTCAGTTTTGGGCCAGAACAAAACAGGAAACAAGGGAAGTTCTTTTTTTTCACTGAACCCGTCCCACTCCTTGTCACAAAACGCCCAATCAAACGCTACATGGTCCCATCATCTTCGACTTTCTAACCAATCAAAACGCGTAGGTCATAGAATTGCTTGCACCCCTAGTCGCTGTTGGAGACCTGACTCTTTTCAATCTTGGTTGCAGAGCAGCGGTCTGCGTTGGGGGAGGGGAACCGCCCAACAAACAGCTGAGAGGAGCGAGGAGGAGCGAGGAGGTCTGAGCGAGCGGCCACGCAATGGTGCGGGTCCGGGAGCGGACCCGGCTGGGGGTCGGTGTTGTCGAGGTCTGTAGCGATGAGTTTCCTCCCCCATTTTGAATCAACGGGAAGAGCAGCAGCTGGTACTAACGCCGCGCGAGCACCGCCGCCGCCTTCGCCGTCACTCCCCCCCCTCCCCATTCTCCCCCGGCCGCCGTCTCCACCAGCGACTGCGCCAACAACCAGCTTTCTCGCCCCCGAAGCCTCCTCGCTTGAACGCACACATTTGGGCGGTCCTCCACGCGTTCCATCCCACGAGCGGAGAACAAAAACGACCAAAAAGGGAGACTCGCGCCGCGCATTCCGACCGCTGACCGCGCCGGCGCCGTTTTCTTTTTTTTTTCTTTCCGTTCGGCTGACTCGTCCCCGTCCCCTCTCCCCCTCCCCGCCCCGCCCCGCCGTCCGCGCTCGGCTCTGGATTCCTCCCGCGCCGGAGTCGATCCAGCCGTCCGGTTCCCCCCGCAGCCACCATAGGTCGCCGGTCGTCGTGGCTCGACGAGGCCTCCTCGTCGTTCAAGCGCAAGATGATGCCCAACATGCACCCGCCGCAGATCGTCTCCTCGCTCACGCGCCGCAGCTCCATGCGCAGCAGCAGCTCCATGAAGCGCGAGTCTTCGATGGAGGAGAAGTGCGCGCTCGTGGACCAGCTCATCCAGCAGATCCAGCGCCAGCTGCGCGACGAGCTCGGCTTCCGCGAGATCGTGGTCTCCACGAAAGAAGAGGCCGACGACGCGACCACGATGACGGGCATGCGCGCGAGCAGCGCCATGCTCGGCACCTCGCTCCACGACGCGAGCTTTCTGTTCACGCGCCGCGCGCACCCGGGCGCGCTCTCCAGCAGCGCGCACGGCGCGCTCTCGTTCGCGGCGACCGCGAGCTCCAGTGACCCGCACCACCATCCGGACCCGGCGCTCGCGAACTCGCTGCCGGCGACCGACGATCTGCACAAGATGCGCCGCGCGCTCGCCGAGCTCGGCGGCCCGCGCAACGTGTCGGAGACGTCCACGTCGTCGAGCCACTCGTGCTCCGAGTGCTCGCGCGGCACGGTCTTCGTGTCGCCGCGGTACGAGACCAAGGCGCGGCTGCTGGTGATCGTGCCGTACCGCGAGGCCGGCATTTGGTCGCGCAGCATCTGCATGCAGCAGAAAGGAACGGGCGAGACCAGCGGCTCGATGCTCGCGTACCTCAAGAAGGCGCTCCACGAGAACTACGGCGTGATCATCATGAACCCGGCCGCGCAGTTCTGCCAC
>JAMFLL010000156.1:0-58640 GCA_027475725.1 Pythium rhizo-oryzae | reverse complement strand
GTGGCGCTCCATGCGTTCTTTCTCTTTCTGGGCGTGCGTCATGGTCTGCCGAACGGTGCGCGTCCCCACGAGCTTGGCGACGGCGCTCCACGGACCGTCTGGGAACGCCTCCACAGCGGCACGGAACCGGAATCGCTCGTCGTCGGTCCAGGCGCCAGTGCGGAACTGGCGATGTTCGGCCTCGGTCCATTCGCGGACGCTCGGCGCAGTCACGCGTCCGTTGGCTGTGTTGGGCGAGTTGCTTGCTTGCAGATGGTGTGTCGCGCTTGCATGTGGTAGAAGCATGGTGCGTGGTACGTGAAGATTGAGGAGGCGGGCAAGGAGCTTGTGAGACGCAGAGGCGATTATGGAGAATGAGCATCGCGAGGGATGAGGTACGAGAAGGATACAAAGCTCAAGGACGCTCTGCCCCGTGTAAGCTCGAGCTTAGCGGAAGCAGGACCTTTGGAACTTGGCGCCGGAAGAAGCTGGTACGCCGATCACACGAGGCCACTGGGCACTACTGTCGGATTGCAGAAGCATGCGGAACCCGTTGGATCCTTCCTCGGATCTCCGCTCGACTTGTTCTTACCAGCGTGGCTCGGGCCCGGCCGTCTTCGTTGGGGAAATGTTTTGGTGGAGCGCGAATGCCACCAATACCGATCACGACCAGAAAAGGCAGAGAATCATGGGAATGGGAATGCGGCCAAGAGACGCTGGGCGGCCGAAGTGGATCGCCCGCTCGAAATGGAGCCGTAGACAAACCGCATCGCATTTTCCATTGATGGGCAGCTGGCGTCCGGCCACGTCAGGAGCACGCCAGGGGCGGAGAAGGCTTGGGATTTCCACAGGCGAACATGAAGTGCGACGTGCCCAAGTACTTTAGCAACGCGCAGCTGCGCTGGCGATCTATGGACAAAGCAGGAAGGCACGATCTTCGAAAGAGCCCACGACGGCTCCAATTCGTGTGCGAGACGATAGGGTGTGTCGATCAGGCGCAGGACAAGGACGATTTATCAAGTGCTTTCCACATGAGCGCTATAGAAGGCATAATATACATGAATTTCTGAGTGTATCACAATACCCGACGCTCAGGAAAGCGGGGCTGCCTGATAACTCGGCTGCGCACAGCCACATCAGCTACGAGGGAGTCGTCACCGCCCGTTTTCTGGGTACGATCGACCAAGTAGCCACCGAGGAGGATACTTTCTCCGATTTCTGTAATCGAGGGAAAGAAACTATCGAACAGGCTTGGGGTGGTGCCAATATCTTGAAGGGGTGCAGGCGCGTTGTCCCGGGCTGCGCGCACCTGGCTTTTCCACGACACCCCACAGGTCAACACGTCGCACTCGCATACACATACCGTAGTTGTGGATAGCAACGTCATGTGGATTTGAAGGTTTCCTACTGAGATGCGCTCAGCTTACAAAGAAGTGTGTCCGATGGGTCCGACGCCCCTGACTGGTTCCTCTAGGGCCGTCTCAAGCGCAACATCATGCATCAGTCTCTCGGGGGTGCCTGATAGTATTGTGAGTCTTCCGGGGAGCGATGACATGGGGGTCGGTTGCCCATGTCGATTGCGTCGATACGAACGCGTGGGGAGCTCAGCTGCTCGATGTGGCTCGCGCCGTTCTGCTAACAGGATGCATACTAGGTCGTTTTCGCGGATTCGCTCTCGAAGACCGCGCCCCTGGGGCGATCGATGGAAAGCGAGCACGTTTACTTCCTCTGAACCATCTCGCCCCATGCGTGGCGCCGACGTCAGCGACTGGTCCCCATGTGGGGACCCAGAGTGTGTTCTCGACACGGGGCAGATTCCAGGAAAGCGCTGGGGGTGTTCCTCACTCTGGTTGCAAGTTCCGGTGATATGTACAGAATACGCTCCAGCACGAAGAAGGCAACCGCGAGGCAGGTGCTACGAAACAGCACCGGCCATAACATGCGGAACATTCAACACGCGTCGGGTTCCCAACCAGCTGCTGTGAAGCTATCGATCGCCCACCGCTCAAGTCGGATACGGTGTTAAAGTTCTCCCCCACGATAGTGTGGACGGAGGCGTATCGGCCCTCACTAAGCTCTTGGGAGAATGGCGAGGTCCTAGGTCGTACTCTCTGTCAGCCAGGGTCCCGAGTCCATCTCCGAATTTCGTCACAATCTTTGAGCCTGTAGGTGCCTTACTCCATCTTAAGTTTCCCCGCGCAACCCCGATGGCGTGACGTGTGCTGACGTGGATTCGTAGTCCGACGAGTACCGTAGATGACGGGCCTGTCGTAATCCGCCCAGACAACCGGACCGGATGGCTCCGCCATCTCGCCGGTGGTGTGGGTCGTCCGCCCAGACGACACTGGCCATCGCGACCAGCTGTAGCATGGGTCCCAATCGATACGGAATGGCGGAGGAGAGCTCGTCAGCTGTTGCTTACACCATTGTCATTCTGCTGTTAATATCATGGGTGTGACGACGAGCGCGTTCCTCGGGGCACGGGAGTGTTTTGTCGGCTTCGGCGCGTCCTCAGCCGAACTCGTTCTAGCGAGCAGCAGTCTCCGATTCTCGCGCTCACGAGCAGGCCACCAAAGAGTTATTCAAATCATGGCGTCAGCGTCTTCAGCGTCCTCACCAAAGGGACACAAATGGACTCAGGACGAGCACGAACGCTTCATCGAAGCCATGCTGCTGTACCCGCATGGGCCGTGGACGCTGCGAGCCAAGTACGTGCAGACACGCTCGGCGCGACAGCTCATGTCGCACTCGCAGAAGATCCTACTCAAGCGGAAGCGCCACGCGCGTGGTCTCCAGAAGGCTGGCCGTCGGCCAAGTGGAGGTGGCCTCAAGCCTGCGGCCCCGCCGCAACAGCAGACGTCAGAGGATGTTCATCTCCGGCATCATGTCAACACGCACGAAGCGGCAGTGGCTGACACTCCCACACAGGCGGTCGTTGTTCGTCCGTCGCTCGATTCGGTAGACGTGGGGCTATTGTCGAACAACGCGCACTTCAAGTCACACACACCAGAGACACCGATCACGCAGATGCTGACGGCGCTCTCACAAGTACCGCCATGGATCGAGTGGGACAGCCATAGCCTCGTAGGGACACCCCAGTCCTTCGAGGAGGTCCAACGCAACGGTCATACGCTGGACACGCTCTGGGCCGTGGACCAGGTCAGTGATCAACACGACGTACAGCAGCATGACACGCTTGGAGACGTCGCCGCTCCCCAGTGGATCAGTAGTGGCAATTCCAATTTTCTCGGTGTGCAAGACTGGATGGAAGGAAATTGGAGTCTCTCCCGCGACAATCTAGATGACGGGTATGCACGAATGTAAGCAGTATTCATTGATGAGTGTGGAGGACAGAACGACATTGTCGCGGTCTCACGTGAGCTGGTGTTCAACGTCTCGGCTAACGCCATAGAGGGAGGACGAGGAAGCCCTACCGTCCAAATGGATTGGTAGTAGTCAGCGGCGGCTGTGCCAACCGATAGCTGCCCACAAAGGCCGCGTTGGTACGTCTTGACGCTTCGCTTGTCACAACAGTCCAGACTATGGTAGTGGCGACAACGTGGAGTACAAGCAAGGTCATTGTTGAAGGCGTACGCGCGCCAAGGCAAGAGGGATGCGCCGCCAATCCAATCACTGGGCGCTAGAATGTTAATGGAGAGGCATGGAGCCACTCCTCAAGTAGAGAAGGCACGAGGGCTTCGTGGATGCTGGGATAGGTTCTGGGCACGCACGCTTCGGCAGTTGGCACACGTATCCGTTTGAATCTCCCTGCCAGCACTGCTCTAGAGCGGTCCCGCCCCCGAAAGTCTGCCTCATTATCACGCCATCGCCACTGCCCACTCACCAAACAATCCGAAACCTCGTGCTCTGTGGGCCACATCTCCATCCGAAGACTGACAGAGATGCGAACGAGCTGATAGACTCGTCTGCGGCACCGACCATGTCTTGACTTCAGCCCAGTTGGCGCCTAGCGCTTCCACCTACCCCGAACCATAGGCCTTGTACTACGTGTGTTTGTACAGCAAGTTCGAAACGGCACTCCTGTTCATGCACAGGTACTGATGCACCGAGGAAGCCGCATAGCGACAGCCAGGGAGCGATGCCTGCAAATTGCACGCATTGCAGTGCAATGCCTGGCTTCCCGCAGGTGTACCCACTTCCTTGCAGACGTGGCACTGTTTCTGTCAATTCACATGGCACCGTCCATAGTCGTACTGTACAGAAGAAGTCCAGCGCGGTTTTGCAGAAGCGCACTCAGCCACTCGCCACAGTGGCGGGCGACACTCAGCCCGGCGGACGCTCGACGTTGGTCGTTGCTGTACTGGCCATCCCCACACCATCGCTGGACGCGTTCTAGATGGGATTCTGGTACACTACGGCGGGTTGATGTTGTGCTGAGACTACGCTCTGGGCGACTCGGACTCCGCGCCTTTGAACAAGCCACCAGAGGTAGAATCTTTGGAATGTGACGTGGGAATCGCCGTCTCGCGTTCGAATTTCCAGTTTCTGTACGTCTTCGGACCAGCTGCGCCTGAGCCACCCGCACAGAAAAAACAAGCCATGCGTGTTGTAGCCACGGCAGCCGAAACCAAACGATTGCGGCGCTGATGCAATCGCCCTGGGAATCTCTCCGTCGTGGTGCGCCGGGCCTTGCTCCTGGATCGTGGACGCGCGGGGGATTGACAGTCCAGTCCCAACCCTGTTCGGTCCCACGCGCTCACTCCATTCGGGAAGAAAGATCTTATTCCATGATATGCACCTGCCTGCCGCTGAGGATCGGAACGCTCGAAGAAGGCGGCCGGAAGCGAACGCTCCTCCAGCGCCAGGAAAAGCAAATATTCGAACGAGCCGAGACCGTGTGGCGGTGGGTACGTGTAACCCACGAGGAAGGGGGAACACACTCGACGTGCTGACAGCGCGCGTTGCTGGCGAGCGTCGGCGGTGGAGGAGAGGCGAGGCCTCTCTCAGCAGGCGCACACAGCAGCAATATGGACGGGCCTAAGATTAGATGCTGACAGTGAATTTCAGTCGGTGGGGACTTGACCGAGGGCTAGGTCGGCAATACCGTAGACTGTGGTACCGTAAACTGGACTGCTGAAAGCTCAGAAAGGCGGTCAAGTGGAATAATTTTTTCGAAGAAACTCTGTTTTCCCATTTCTCAGTCCCTTCTCACTTGCTCATTTCTCTCTTCCCACCTCTCAGTGGCGAGAGTTGGGCGGTTTCCTCAGCCAGCAGCCAGTCCGGACGAGGAAGAGCGGGATTCCCACAGGGTTGGGAACCCAGCGCGGGTCCGTCTGCCTCCGCCCCGCGCGCGCGGATCGTGGGGACCGCTCGGGAGCTCTCCATTTCTCAATTTGCCTCCGACACGACCACCTCTCACTCGCTTCCTCTCCTACAATGGCGAGCGGTTCCCCTGCGACGACTGCCACGTCTCCGCGCGGCGGCTGGACGCCGGACGAGCACGCACGGTACCTCGAGGCGCTCGAGCTCTTCCCGAACGCGCCGTGGCGCGTGCTCGCGGACCACGTCGGCACGCGCACGACGCGCCAGGTCATGACGCACGCCACTAAGATCGCGCTCCGGGAGCAACGCCATGCACGGGGCCTCAAGGTTGCCGGCCGCCGCCGCCGCACCAGCGCCGACGACGCCCACAGCCCACCGCGAAGCACAACAACGACATCGACCACCGCAGCCGTGCGGCGCCGGCGGCGCTCGCAACGCCAGGCGGAGCGGCATGCCGCTGAGGAGGCCGTGGTCACGCCGACGTTAGCGATCGACGAATCAATGACGCTGGGCAGCTTTGTCGACATGTTGACGGGCTTCCCAGAACCCAGCGCTGGTGTTGAGGATCCCTATGTGTACGGTGCGTTGGTTCCGACCCAGTACGATAGCCCCGACATCGTGTCCGACAACAGTGTGCTCATAGGAAACCCGCTGGGCATGATGCCTGACTGGGACGAGATGGGATCGCTTGTAGTGATCTGATTGGGGATCTACAGTGTCCCAAACGTATGTAAGCTGCATGTATCAATGACATCCTATGAATACTACGAAACAATTCCTAATGGCTAGCGTCCACAACATCGATGAGCAGCGTCTCCGCGTTCTATGGTGCAGCGCTTGTCGTCTGTTAGCTGCGGCAGCGGCTGCTCTGTCAGGGTTGGTTGGGCATCAGAATCAGTGCCGATGGCTTAGTGGTGGGGAGGAGATGAGCCCTCGGCTGTCTCTTGTGTGTGTGCGGGACGATGCCGTTTTGGAGCCACCAAACGCGTGGCTCGAAGGCGCCGCTTGAGAGTTGTTCCATCGTTGGCGCTCGCGATGGCCCCCGCACACAGATTCACTTCCGTTGCGTGAAGAAGGGACCAGTGAGCTCCCGGGGGGGGGGGGGGGAGGCGTCTCGGAGCCAATCTGCCCAATGGATGTCACGAACGACAAGGCTTGCCACGACGCTGGCGGGGGTGGTGATGATCTTCCAGTGTGTCTACATGACTGCGCACAATGGCGACTGACCGATTCCGCTGTGTGCGCACTGAGGCGCGGTCCTATCGTAATCTCCCTCCTCCTAGTAGGTTGGCTTCTCTTTATCTTCGTTATCGACTAAGGAGCGCCAATACGGACGAGAGTATCACAGAGTTACCAGCGTTCAAACATGAAACGTGTATAGTACGCACTACAATGAGACTATGGATGCACTCAGTCGGTTCCAGCGCCAAACAGCTCCAACTCGCCCAACACGTCGGAGAAGAGGTCGTCGATGTCCTGCGCATCGGGCGCCACATCGTCAGGGGCAGTGGGTGAAACGGGGCTGTTACGCGGACTGCTGCTCCCGCACACCGTGTCACACGACGCCGCGTCGAGCTCGTCGAGCGCCACATCAACGGAGCCGGTGTCCAAAAACGACAATGGCGACGCCACCACTGAGACCACGACCTGCTCAGCGAGTTGCGCGGCGGTCTGTTGCGTGATGGATTGGCACTCGTGGGTGCACTCGAGGACCTCTGTGTCGGATGTAAGAGCGTGGGTAGCTGCGGGTGTGGCTGTCGGGAGGTGAATGCAGCTTGTTCCCGGCCGCCTGCCGGCCTTCTGTAGCCCACGCGCATGGCGTTTGATCTTGTTCCGAAACTTGTGCGCATGGGTCATAACCTGCCGCACCGTGCGCGTACCGATGTAGTGAGCGAGCTGTCGCCACGGGCCATGCGGGTACATCACCATAGCGGCAAGGAAGCGTTCGTGTTCGAGGTCGGACCACTTGCGTCCATGTGTGGGCGACTCGGTCGGTTTTGACTGGGCCATGTGGGGAGGTGGTCAGGTGGCGGCGGGACGTCAAATTCAAGACTGCCAGGTGCCTCGTGAGTCGATCAAACGTCTGAGCGAGGCAGGAGGCACAGTGCACAGGTGAGCGAGGTCCTTTACGCCGGGCGAGACCGATGAAGTATATGTTGTGAGACCACGCCAGTGTCGCCGCTCTTGGGGCACTTAAGTAGTCCTCGACACGAAAAACCAGACAAGCACAGTTCCAAGCAGTCGCGCGGTCCAGTCGAGGCACGGCTGTCGCGCGCTGAATCTTGTGCTGTCATCTACAAAGCCAATACTAGCCGGTGGAGGTGGCGGGTCTCGAATGGACCCACTCGCCACGGCTCTTACTGCACCGGCTGGGTGCGAGCAGTTGCGCACAGCACGAGCTCGGAGGGCTCGACCGCACCTGGCGAGTTGGCTGCACACCCACGAGCAAGCCAGGTGGGGCAAGCAGCACAGAGCACTGAAAACTCAAAGCGCTCTAAGTTTAGTCGACCGCCCTTTGCCAAAGCTCGACGTTACACCAACATCAGACAAGTCCAGTGCACCACCACTCGACTCTGGCCATTCCTGCCCTTACGCCGTTCTTTTAGAAATGTGAGTCCAGAGGAGATGCACAGAGAACCACAAATGCGGCACGCCTACACTACAGAAGCGAATGTAAAAACCGAAGTCTAGACAGGTCGAGGCTGTTTCCCTAGCACCATAAAAGTGGAAGCAAGGTACCCATGATCGTCGCCATACGTCGCAGCCGTGCCATCCAAGCAATCGCCCTGGTCAGTCGTAGGATAACGAATCGTTGGACATGGATGGAGAGTTCCCACGAAGTACGAAATGCTAAATGTTAGAGGGTGCGGCGATAACCCGTTGAGCCTGACCTCGGTCGAGCGCACCGCATCTTTATGCGTGTGGAGGCGAAAGCTTCCACCCAGCTCCGGGAATGTCACGTGGCCAGCGCGAGGGGCCAGATGCTCGTTAGCTGATGCGTCGCGTACAGAGGGGGCCACATGACCCCATGTATCAGAGCGGTCACGTGGGTTTCGATCGTACGAGGCCGTTCCTGTTGCACGTACGCTGGTGATGACCGTCACGTGACAATAGGCACCCAGCATTCCGAGGACCCCAGAGAATCGTAGGTGGCTGGTTTTCAGTAGCCCATGAGACAGTCACGGACGCCCCTCGACGGCCTATTCTATTCTTCTTCCTGGTTCTGCTCGAAACTAATTGGCTCGAGGAAGGAGCTCACATAGGCGGCGTGGCATCGCGGCTCAGCACGACGCTCGCCACTGGCAGGTTGCGCGTCGACCCAACTTCAAGGTGGGTTCACCGCCCCAGCGGCTGCCAAATTTCAGAGCGATGTGGCGGGCGGTGCGATAAAGGCGGCTGCTCCTCGCCCAAGCTGACGACGCGACAACCGCATTCGCACTCGCAGACCCCCATAAAGCGACCGCTTGTGACCCCCCCGCCGCTGTCGTAGGGTTCTAAAAAGCCTAAAAATGGAAGAAAGTCGTCGTGTTTCGCCCTAGTGATCCCGCGGGAGCGGTGCCTTTGCAAACCCCAATAAACCACGGGAGACCGCGACACCAAAAACCAGACTCAGCCACGCGAAGGAGAGTGCCTGCGGCTGGTGCTGCCGTGAGCCAAATATTCGCCTTTGGATTACAGCGTGAAGTGGGTTCAAGTTCAGCCACTTCAGCCGCCAGGATAAGACTGGGCAGTCTACGGCCCATCACTGACACGCGTGCAGAGTTCAAAGTACGCACGCATTGCGCTTCAACCTGGCCTTGTCCACGTGAGACATGTCCACCAGCGCCTCGCACTGGCGATGGCATGGAGGTTCTCTCCCCGCCGCCACCACCACCACACGCACGGTGATGGCGGCAACGCATCCCCAGTCGGGAACCAGTGGTTCCCAGAGCGGTTCGGAACCACTCGGGTTCCGGTCGCCAGGGTTCTTGATTTCATAGTACGGTACCGTACGAAAAAAAGGTTCGACGACGCATCCCCCTCAGGTAACTGCTGAATCCTGGATGAGGTGCAACTTCAACGTAGCAACACGGAACATTGCGCCGCCCATCGCTGCACGATGGCCTCCGCCCTCGAGCGGAGACTCTCCCGGCGGTCGAATCCGCTTTCCAGCCACAGGCAAGTCTCGATTGGCGGTGGTTCTGGTTCGGCGCTCACTTGTCCGCGGAATCGGGCAGCTGCCTCTGGTGCTGTGGAGGATCAAGCAAGTGCCATTCTCTCCGCGTGGGCGTCGTCCGGTCGTCGCCAGCTTCGATTCCCTTCG
Source organism: Pythium rhizo-oryzae (assembly GCA_027475725.1). Taxonomy (NCBI): domain Eukaryota; phylum Oomycota; class Peronosporomycetes; order Pythiales; family Pythiaceae; genus Pythium; species Pythium rhizo-oryzae. The sequence continues at coordinate 49,075 of JAMFLL010000156.1, read as the reverse complement.
CTTAGCCACTTGAGGTTGAGGAAGGATGCCACGATTGATTGTCTTTCTTTTGTTCAACGAGGTGATGGGCCTTGCATCATTTATTTTTATTCTGGAGCGACCATGCCGCCACTCACTTCTTTGTCGACTGCTGTAGCTTTCAGGGTCAAGCTGGTCGATTATGAGGGCGACAACGTTCTAAACAACGATGTGGCGACGGGAGAGTGCTCGCCCGTCCCTGGGTACTCGACTACTCCACGTGATAACCCGAAGAACACCCATTTCACGTCGACTGTTTCATGAAAGGCCTAATTCTGGGGATAACTAACGAATCAGGCGTGCTTCAATTCGGCGTTCCGCACTTCAACAAGCTCCCTGCCCACACAAACGATAGTGTTGGTGCATTTTGCCTCCAGGGAGCCCTCCAGAGCTTCCCGTGCTCTCGTACCCTCGCCCTTCGCAGAGCTCAGTTCCAAAACACACCCGTGCCGCCCAAGCAAGCTCCAGCTCGTTTCTTTCACTTCCTCTTCGCAAGCAAGCACCATGGTGTCTTCCCCTCGGACATTCGCGGCAGGCCTCCTGTCAACCAACAGCTCAGCGGAACGGCCAGCGGCCGCGTGAACGCCCCAAATCTCCAGAACTGGACCGAAGCCGAACGACGCCAGTTCCGCACCGGCGCCTGGACGCAAGACGAGCGTCTGTTGTTCCGCGCCGCCATCGAGGCGTTCCCAAACGGTCCGTGGAGCGACATCGCCAAATTCGTGGGCACGCGCACGGTGCGGCAGACCATGACGCACGCGAAGAAGCAGCAGCTGCGCATGGAGCGTCACGCGCGCGGTTTGAAGCCGTCGGGGCGGAAGCCGCGTTCGCAGAGCAACAGCAGCAGCAGCATTGGCAGCATCGACAGTGGTAACGACGGTGACGGCGTGGATGCGAACACGTATGTAGCTCCTGCGCCGCCGCCGACGTTTCCGTCTGCTTCTGAGCGAGGCGACTCGGACGATGCATCGTCAACGGCGATAGTGGGCAGCGACGACGATGAGGACGAGATCGGCGCGCTGCTGGATGCGCTGACGTTCGACTGGGTGGCGGTATACCTTGCGACGCCGGCGTGGCTCGAGTTCGAGAGGTCGTCGGACCTCGGCGAGTCGCCGCCGTGAGGCTGTCTCAACTCTTACGATGCATTGTATTTTAGCTTTGTGTGGTTTGGAGGCCCACCGAATCCATCCCGTTGAAAGTCGAACAGACTGGACGGGTGAGCACGTGGTGCCGAAACCTTGATTTCGAAATACTTAACAAAAAATCTTCTTTTACCCAACCGTGAACTATAAGACTGGCGTGCATGATTGACAGACCGGCCCGCTGCTCCACTTGAGTCTCGCGCTTTGGCTATGGAAGGACGAAGTTTCTCTATCTACTTTCGAATTTCGAGTGGAATCAAGCTTGAACTCAAGCAAACGGACTCTTGGGGCAGACGGGCTGCTGCTGACCCCATCATCCATTCCATTTCATGAAAGAATGCACTTGATGATCACTCCCTTCTACACTAAAGAACACTCCACCGCACCGCCCGGCTGGTTCCTCGCGATGGTCTCCACAGACTGAACTGCACGTAAATTCCATTGCAGCACGCGTGGGCGCGACGGGTACAGTAGCTCTGCCAGCGAGACCTGAGCTGGCAGATCGGCATTTAGCTGGTATCTGCCAGGATGCTATCAGTGCGCTGGAGAGCCACCTTCATTATTAGAACCACGGAACGAGTGGCTCACAGGAGGAGCCTGCTCAGAGTTCTTCTATCCCAGACAACTGCGACGTGCGACTCGGTGAGGACTTGCGCGCTCGCCTCCACATCTACAACGGAGAACCAACAGAAGAACCAACGAAATGGCACCAGACGAGGCGAGTGAGTTCCACTGAGGGAGGCAGCGAACTGGCCACCAGCCACGGGGCGAGTCTTTACGTGTGTTCCACGTGCAGGGACTGCGAGCGAGTATCAAATATAGCAGTCCAATTATGAAATATGACAGGTGCGAGCTTGAATATAATGGTGGTGGCAAACTTCGGGCAGATTCTATTATGGCCCTTTTTGAGGGTTATTCTTATCTACAGGTATCACTGGAAGCCTCTTCCTATTGGACGAAACATCTCCGAGGCCGCATGGCTTGAAACCCAATGGGAAAATTCGGCGCAGCGGGACTCGAACCCTCGACCTGCGACTTGATTCGTGGACTCGCCAGAGCTTTAACCACTGGAGCACCCCGTACCCCCTGCGAGCTTGAATATAATAGATTTAGCACAAAGGTATAAATTTGTAGGATACACCAGACTGCCATCCTTCATATATAACGTGATAAAGGTTCTTGAGACGGCGTGCTCCACAGAAGACCCCTCTCGATCAACAGCTGATACTGGAGGGTGGTCGTCGTTTGTTCGCTGTCTTACTAGCCTGTCAATGTGCAATATGAACTCGACGAGGGACGATTTCGATGCATACTCCACGTTTTCCATTTCCTTTTCACCAAATCGAACTAAACAGAACAGAGCACCAAGGCCCACCAACCCCGCGTCCCTGAGGGTCTCTCCTCCCCACACACCCACAAACAGACATACACTCACGCGCCCTCGCAGTTGGTGCTTGAAACAAACACAAATGGATCGTACGACCCCTTGGCGTACTTGGGCCAGCCTCACGGCGGCGACTGGCCGAGGTCCGACGACGTCTCGAACTCGAGCCACGCCGGCGTCGCAAGGTACACCGCCACCCAGTCGAACGTCAGCGCATCCAGCAGCGCGCCGATCTCGTCCTCATCGTCGTCGCTGCCCACTATCGCCGTTGACGATGCATCGTCCGAGTCGCCTCGCTCAGAAGCAGACGGAAACGTCGGCGGCGGCGCAGGAGCTACATACGTGTTCGCATCCACGCCGTCACCGTCGTTACCACTGTCGATGCTGCCAATGCTGCTGCTGCTGTTGCTCTGCGAACGCGGCTTCCGCCCCGACGGCTTCAAACCGCGCGCGTGACGCTCCATGCGCAGCTGCTGCTTCTTCGCGTGCGTCATGGTCTGCCGCACCGTGCGCGTGCCCACGAATTTGGCGATGTCGCTCCACGGACCGTTTGGGAACGCCTCGATGGCGGCGCGGAACAACAGACGCTCGTCTTGCGCCCAGGCGCCGGTGCGGAACTGGCGACGTTCCGCTTCGGTCCACTCGCGGAGGCTAGGCGCATTGACGCTGGCGTTGGCCGTTGCGGGTGAGTTGTCGGTTGACGGGCGGCGTGTCGTCGCTGCGGGTGGAAGCATGCGGCTTCCGAAGTGGAGGCTGAGAGGCTTGGAGCTTGTGGGTCGCAGAGGCGATTTTGAAGAATGAGCGCTGGAAGGGATGAGGTGCTGTGGACTCTCGGAACCAGGCAGCACCGTCTTGGTTGAGCCCCAGTTCAACAAAGGAACGAACTCCTGCGGTCGGAGCCTGGCGCCGGAAGGAGCTGGCACACGCGAGCGCATGAGACCACAGGGACGCTGCTGTCGGATTGCAGAAGCATGCGGATTCTTCCTCGCATCTCGGCTCGACTTGTTCTCACCAGCGTGGCTCGGGGCTGCCCGTCTGCTTTGGCTTGGGTTCTGGCGGTTGAAGTTTTGGTGGGTCGCGAAGAATAACCAGGATCGGAACACGGCCAGAAGCATGGGAACGACCGCCAAGAGACGCTGGGTGGCCGACGCGGATCACCTGCTATAGGTCGTTCCGAGCAAGTGGCATCGCATTTTCCATTCATGGGCAGCTGGCGTCCGGCCACGTCAGAAGCACACCAGGGACGAAGAAGGCTCTCGATGCGCACACCCGAAGTTGAAGTGCTACGCGCGCGGGTTCCAAGCCGCTAGCAAAGACGCAGCTGCCCTCACATTCCATGGACAAAGCTGGAAGCGCGATCTCAAAACCCGCGAAGACACGGACCTAGGTCGCTACTGTGTGTCGTGAGAACCCAGGTTCGAGGCGATCCACCTCGTGCGCCTGGCCGTACAAGAGGCCTTGCATGGACAAACTTGTGGATGTGTAGCCCAATGCTCCGGAAGCCGGGTGCTTGCCCGATACCTTGGGTACGCGACTTACTGCCGCGGCAACTCGAAAGGCAGTCGTCATCGCCCGTTGCACGTCCATGAGTACGATCGCTCGAGCAGCCACCGCCAAGCTCTGAAGCAACTGACCGCCCCTGTCAGACGCGTGCCCGGTTCTTCGATTTATGTCGTCGACAGAAGAAAAAAATGCCCCAGAACTGGCGAAGGGTTGGCGCCGTCCCACTTCCACTGGCGCCTGGCCTTTTCTACGCCGCATCGCTGGTCAACAGCGCGCGCTCACCCGTATGTGTAGGCGGTTGTGGGAAGCAACGTAATGTGGTCGTGAAGGTTTCTGACTGAGATGCGCTCAGCTAACAAGCGAAGTGGATCCGACACCAGAGCCATTTCGCCGGTTCAGCCATGCATCTATCGGCGGTGTCTCAAGCGCAACCGTTTATTACTGCATTCTAGTCTTGAGCCTCCTACCCAATCGATTGGCCTTGGGGGTGCCCGAGACCGACGGATATTCGCGGCCAGGCTCGCGCGGGGGACTCAGCTGCCCGATGGGGCTCGCACCGTTCTGCTAACAAGACACACAGAAACCCGGTCGCTTTCGCGCAGTTGCTGTTGAGGTTGCCACGCTGCGCGCGCGATCGATGGAAAGCGAGCACGTTTAGTTCCTCTGACCCATTTTGCTGCGAACGTGGCACGCCCCGAGCGTCTCGTCCGCATTTGACGCCACGCGCGAGGTTCCCAGAAGCAGCCGCTTCCCGGAAAGAACTGACCACGTTCCACTGTTCGCCGCAGGTCAGCGGCGTGTTCCGGTGGTGCTCGCGAAACCTCCCAGAGGAGGCGCAGAACCAACAAACGAAGTAAATGCTGCGATCAGGTGCCGACCGCGCAGCCGCGTGTATTTCAGTTCACGACGGATCCACCATCAGCCGCCGTGAAGCCATCGGTCACCGACCGCTGGAGAAGGATTCGGGACTCCGCTTTGTTTGCGTCCAACCTGTGGAAATCAATAGATGCCTGGATCTTCGTATCGCCCACAGTCGCCGCTAAAAGCAAAACACACGGACGTGTGTTGACGACGGCGCGTAGTCCAACGAGTACCGTGGATGACGGGACCGTCGTAATCTGCCCAGACAACCGGACCGGATGCCTCCGCCATCTCGCCGGTCCAGCGGCACGCACGGCCAGACGACACTGAACACAGTATCTGTGCTGTGGGATCCCAACTCGGACCGGAAAGGGGAACTTGTCAGCCGCTGTGGCTTTTGGTGTCGTCGGCATGGGTGTGGAGGACGAGCGCGTTTCTCACCGCTTGTTGCGCGATCATCGCCCGTTGTTTGGTGAACTGAACCCACAAAATTCCGCTACGTACGCTTTTCCTGTTCGCGGGGTTTCTCCTTCGTGGAATGGCACTGGCTATGTGAGACGGTCATTGGTGCCTCGGAGGACATTTATTTCGCGAGCGGCATTCTCCTAATTACCGCGTGCACGGGAACAACCACGTCGGCCCGGCTCGGAGCTGCACACAACATGGCCCCAGCGTCGCCAGCATCCTCGCCTACGGGACGAAAATGGGCCCCGGACGAGCACGAGCGCTTCCTCGAAGCCATGGTGCTGTACCCACACGGCCCGTGGAAGCTGCGCGCGAAGCACGTGCGCACGCGCTCGGCGCGACAGCTGATGTCGCACTCGCAGAAACTCGTGCTCAAGCGGAAACGCCACGCGCGTGGTCTCCAAAAAGCTGGCCGGCCACCGAGTGAAAGTGGCCTCAAGCCGGCGGTCTCGCCGCAAGAGCCGAAGACGCCGCGGATCGCTCAGTACGAACTGGCTCCTGATCTACACGAAGTCGCAAACACGGCCGCGCTCCCAAAGGCGGCAGTCGCGCGACCGTCGCTCGAATCCTTGGGCATGGACCTATTGCTCGAGATCCAACCGTCGGATCCGCTGACCCCGGAGACACCGATCACGCAGATGCTGACGGCGCTCTCGCAGCTGCCGGCTTGGGGCGAGTGGCGCAGCCTTGGTGGTGTGGCGATCATCCAGCCGTCTCGGGAGACCCCACTCAATGGAGATTCGCTCTGGGCCGTGGACCAGTCCACCAATGCAAACGTGCAGCGCCATGCCCCCAATTTAGCGGTGGCGTCGCGGCTAGAGTGGGAAGGCGGGAACGAACTCAGCGTCCTCGCCTTCTGCGACGGGATGGAAGAAGCTGCGATAGGAGGCGACGAGCTCGCTGAGGTGTGTGCACGGACGTGAACTATATTTATGAAATTAGATTGAATCATGTCATCATGGTCTCATCGGCGCCTGCGTTTACCCCTTAGACCAACGGCACAGGGGTGGGGAGGACGAGAGGGTGCTATGATAGCACGCGTTGAAGTTTACCAGACGTAGTTCGCGGCACCTGTGCCCACGCTGGCTTGGCGCAAGAGCGACGTACGCACGTCTTGACACTTTGCTCGGGGGACAGGGAAGACCAGCGAGACTCGGAGCCTTTAGAGTGGGAGCCAAGCGAGAGTCCTCCTTGAAATCGCACGCACATCTGGGCTTTCTAGCCCCAAGGAGTGCGTCAGCATTCTTGTGACGGGATGGTGGTCGGACCACCGCTGGGCTGTCGAGGAAGGCGTCGGATGTTGCGCTTGAAACGACCGTGTGACGCGGCCACACAGTCTCACTTACGAAGGATACCGGCGCTGGCAGGAAGTTTGGATCGTGTATCAACTCAACTGCCCTCGAATCTTCTGTCGTTGGTTCCAGCGCCGCTCCGGAAGGGCGCAGCCGCTGGCTACAGAGAGACGCGACGCCGTACCAAACCAGTTCACGCCCCTTGATGAGACGGAGGGTCACTCGAATAGGCTGGATTTTGCAGTGCTCCGGGAGCACATGGATCTCCGGATCTGATACAGCATTCGAAGGGTGCCCCGGTCTCTACCATGCCCAGGGAACTGACACACGGTACTACTCCAAAGATGAACGCAACGACACAACGGCGCAGCTTTTGTGCGCGCACTAGCTAAACTCGGTAGGCAAGCATCCTTTCTACACGGCATTCGGCGCGCCGCCAGAACCTAAAGAGAGCGTATTCAGGGCTCGGATATGGCCTCCACAGGTCCTCTCAACTAATCTATAACCTCCGCATCAGGAGGCGACTGCGTGCGCCAACTGCCGGACAGAACGCTAGGTACTTTTGACGCCCAGCCACTGATTGAGCACCCGAAAGTCGTGGGTGCGCCTTTTCCGGTCGTACTGGCACCAAGGCCAGCGCAGGACGGAGAAGTCCCAGCGTGCTCCATACCAGCGAACAATTTTTGCAGTATAACCGCGACCACGCACAGAGAGTTTCTGCTGGGAGATCGTTCGCTGGTGCGGCCGGCCGGTTGCGGCCAGTTTCCATGGGTACGGAGGACGCGCGATGATGCTCCCATCTCTCTGGCTTTTTTTCGCGCACGACACAACTCTCTCGGCGTGATTTTCTGGCTCGACCTGTCCATGGAAGGTCCAGACAAAACAGGTACTGTAGATATGCATCCATGAGCCGCCAGCCCATCCTCCAGCACCTTCCGGAACGATAATAGACGGGTGGTTCCGCCCCTGACCTCACGACCGTCCCTCCCTCATTGAGGAGACTGGCTTGGAGGAGGACCCCACCACACACACCTGAGCTCCCCGCTCTTCAGGTGGTCAGTGAGCCTACACATTCCACGATTTCCCACGTCTCGGTCCCAACTCACCATCCATCAAGTCTTCATCGCCCTCTGTAAGACATGGCAGCGTCTTCCTCGACGGGACAGAAGTGGACTCCGGACGAGCACGCGCGCTTCCTCGAGGCCATGGTGCGGTACCCGAGCGGTCCGTGGACGCAGCGCGCCGACCACGTGCGCACGCGCTCGGCGCGGCAGGTCATGTCCCACGCGCAGAAGCTCCGGCTCAAGCAGCAGCGCCACGCACGCGGCCTCCTGAAGGCAGGACGGCCAAAGCATGGCAGCTCGCGGAAGCCATCGACCAGGAAGCGGCGTGCTCATGCAATTGAGAAGGCGTCGCAACGACTTACGGAGACAAACGCCACGGTGGCGGCTCCTGAGTCGCCCCGCGGCAGTGGTGGAGTGCTACAACCCGTCGACGCTGCGTTCGCCGGAGTCTTTACGGACCGAAACGCGTGCTGCGCGCTCCCTGCTGACACGCTGGACGCAGCGGACGCATGTGCCGCCACGGCGACCGCATCCTACAATCCCATGTCCCCCGCCATGCCCAGCGCGTTCCCGTGCTTCGACAGTGACGAGCTCTCGGTGCTCTTCCCGGACCTGACGTGGGACGCCGCGACCGTGTGAAGAAGAGGACACGGGGTTTATAGTGAAGTACATGTATTCTCAGTCTGCTCCTTCATCGTCCTTGGCATCTCTACCCTCGTGACTGTGGTCCGCGTGTCCATGGCGCCAGCGCGGGCGCGTGACCTGACCTGCACGACGCAACGCCACGGCTCTGGGAACTCGTACCCTGATCGATTCGCATACACGCGCGCGGTTTCCGCGAAACGCCCGTGAATTAACTGTACTAGGAGCCACCAGGCTTGGCGTGCGGACGGTGGCCTCGAACCCAGAGGGTTCAGGAAGGCTCGCTGGACCCCCCCCCCCCCCCCCCCTTCACGGTAAGAAATAAGGGCTCCACAGCGGCCCAAAGACTACCGTATGAACCCGATGGATGGCTTTGGGGTAGCTGACCGAACGTTCGTCGCAGGTCCTCGAAGTGTCTGGAAGTACGTACAGTGCGCGCCACTATCCGTGTTACGTATCATGCGATCGACGTTCCGCGAAACCCATTCCGTCGAAGGAAACAAAAGAACAAAAAGAAAAAAGGGGGACAAAGACAAGTGCCGCCCGTACACTTGATTGTAGTCGCTGCCAGACCCGGCTCGTCTACAGCGGGAGCCGCCGCTGGGAAGGGGAACAGCAGGACGTCGCTGCGGCCCAGCTGGGATAATCACCCAGCCGAGGCGGCGACTAGTATAGTGTATGCGGGTCTTGATCTTATACGCTATAGTCGAGACCGTGCCTGACTCTTAGACATGCCAAGCTACCAATCCCCCATTTGCGAACCATGGAGGGGGGTTCAATGATTTCCATTTTGGTTGACTTCTCTAATTGCTACTCTACACTATCAAATAATTCAGTCGAGCTGGAGGGTAGAGAGCAGTTCGTTATGAAGCTCTGGGTCGTCGTTGGCTGTGTCCTGTAGACTCGAACCAGGAACGTGCTCGGCACGGACGTCTTGGACGAGCCAGAGGCGCTGGATGCCTTGCGCGCGCGCCAGTGTGGACGTTGGTGGAACGGGGTGGCTTCTCCTCTAGGTATCGCGGCGTACCTGTACGCGAGCCACTGGAACTCTGCGTCTATGGGGCCGGCCGCATTGATTCGTCGCTCCTCCCGCGCCGCCAAGCAGATCTCGAAACGCTCTCTTTTTTTTTTCTCTGCTCGCCCCTTCTTCCCGCATTCATGTAGGTTGCGTGTTCTAGTGCCCAAGGCGAGTGCGAGGAAAATGATCAGGACGAGGCAGTGGCTCCCAGTGGTCCATGACGTGTACAGCGACAGCAGAGGTCGGCGCTATTCAGATGAAAGGTACTTATCATCGTTGTGGGGCTGTACGTCCGTAGAGTCGTCCGTCCCAACCTGGATTGCCTCCGTGATGACACGCTAGGCGGGTGGCGGGTCGAGCCAGTGTGCCTCTCACGCCACCACCGTTTGCACCCGCACCGGACGCCAGCGTTGGCTGGACCGCGAAGCCACTTCGTCGAAGGAAAAAAAACGTACAGAGGGGATAAAAGCAAGTGGTGCCCACCTACTGAACTTGATCCTGGTCCTAACCGGGGCCGGCTCGTCTACAGCGAGGACCGTTGGGGAGACCGTGAACGTGAGGACGCCGCCGCGAACCAGCTGGTTGTCTCGTGCTGAACGGCGCAGCGTCTCTGGTGATATAGCAACCGGCGGAGGCGGCGACTACTTTGGTTCTCGCGTCATATCCACAATCTCGTATCGGAGACCGTTATTTATCCCACGCGTGCCGTACTCTTCAGATGGCACGACTCTTCCGGTTGCGTTGACATGCTCATCGAGGGCACGACGGACATCCTGCGCCGGCCACAGCTGTTGGCCGCCGTGCCCATCGCCACACTCGCGCGAGAGTCAGCGGTGGGTTGAGGTCGCTCCTCGTCTATGTAGCGCGGTGTACCGTACCAGTACTCGAGCCGTTGGATTCTACGTCAGTGTCGATGGCTACATGGATTCGACGCTCCTCCCATGCCGCGAAGCGGAACTCGAAACGCTTTCTCTCTGCTCGCCCGTTCCTCGCACAGATAAGTTCTACTAAGCGCTGCGGGGCGCGCCGATGGTCCAAGGCACGTACTGCGACGACAGTGGTGCATCTCAGCGTGGATTCACTTCAGTGGATGGGTTCTGAGCGTCGATGTGTGACTGTACATGCAAGCTTGGGCGTCGGCCCTCATGCGCTTCCGTGGGGCCAGTGTCCTGTGGCGTGTCCGGTGTCACTAACGCTGCCACCCGCACTGGACGTCAGCATGCGCTGGACCGCTTGGGAAGTCCTCAGCCACTCTGGACAAGCGCTCAGGTTTACACGTGGGCGTTAGCGTACGTGTCCTGAGAGTTCCAGGGGTGCGGCGGACGAGACGCGTGCCAACGCACTGGACGTTTCTGCCTAAGAAACTCTTCTTTTTTTTTTCTTCCGTCGTTTTCTTACGCGAGGAGAGTGCGCGCCCCATCACCGACCTGAACCCATCTAAAAGCCAGCGTCGGCGCCAGTCTCACTTGATCGAGCAGCCTCGACGGTCGCCACCTGATGACACGCATGTACTTGGGGAGGGCGGCAAGGCAGTTCATTCTCAATCTTTTCATCCACGACCGTCACCTTCGTCGTACTTACACAAACCCGACTCGGCTGATCGTCATGGTGCGGACTGCGGCAGCGTCCTCTTCAACGGGACAGAAGTGGACCCCCGACGAGCACGAGCGCTTCCTGGAGGCCATGGCACTGTACCCGCACGGCTCGTGGAAGCAGCGCGCCAAGCACGTGGGCACGCGGTCGGCGCGTCAAGTCATGACGCACGCCCACAAGATCCAGGAGAAGAGGGAACGCCACGTGCGCGGGCTCCAGAAGGCCGGACGGCCACCTCGCGGCAGTGCGCCCAAGCCAGCCAAGTCGGCACCCCGACGCCAGCGGAGGGATCCTCCTCCAACGCATGAAGAACAAGAGCGCGCACCGCCGCCGCCGCCGATCGAGCCGATTGATGGGTTCGTGGCCATGCTGCAGCTGGAGGTACCAGCCCAGGGGCTCCAGTTGGCGCCAGTGGATTCCGCTGACGCGTGGTGTGCGAGTGTCGGCCCGTTTAGCCCCGTCTCACCTGGTGCCGGTGCGTTCACGTTCGACAACAGCGAGGTATTGGATATCCTCGAGTTGATGCGCGACGTTGAGGGGATGACCACTGAAGCGATCGTGTAGGCTTGGTATGGCCAAGCACCTTTATGCGTTTAATTCACTTGTTCGTGTCCTTTCTCATTGCCAAATCCTTGAGACGCTCGACGCTGTTGGTCACCGAGCACAATCCGCGGCGCTCGCAGTCGCGAGAGCGGAGGCCGCTGGGCATCCGGTTCGCCACTGGGCAGTGGCTCGACTAGCGCCGTCGCCGAACGCACATTGTGGACCTTGTGGGTCACGCTCCCGGTCTCCTCCTCGTGTGCCACTTTCCGCACGGACACGGTTGGAAGTCGCTGCGTGCGCCGCGTCATCTCCTCCACCTCGAGCGCCGCGAGCTGCCGCAATTCGTGGGCCAGGTCGAGCTGCTTGCGCTTTTGCGTGTGCTGCTGAAGCTGCAGCTGCCGCACGAGCCGCCGCTGCATCGCCACGTGGGCGCGCTGCTGTTGTGCGTGGTGGCGCAGCTCCGTCTGGCTTTGGTGCTGCTGGATCGCTTGCGACTGCGCCATGGCCTGCGCCTGTGCCTGCATCACGGCCGTCGCCACGCTCGACGCGTCCATGCCACCCCCGCCCTGGTGGTGCTGCTTCTCCGTGAGCACAGCGACGTGACGCCGCAGCTCGGCGAGCTCGAGTTGGTCGCGTTCGTTTGTGTCGCGCCGCGCCGCGAGCTCCGCAACCGCGTGCTTGAGCTGCAGCTTGAGCTTGAGATTCTTCCTCTCGAGCCGGGCCTCGTGCGCGAGCGTCGCAGCATGAACTTGCTCGAGCTGCAACAGCTGCGTCTCAGCGCGCAGACTCTGTTCCAACTGGCCATTGACCTCGACCAATTGGCGCTCACACTGCGCGAGCTGGCTAGACATGGCATCGCTCGTCTGCGTGCCAACTTCGAGCTCGGCACGCACACGCTCGAGCTGCTCGCGTAGCGCGTTGTTGTCATCTTCGAGCTCGTGCTGTTGTTCGACCTGGCGATTGAGCGCGTCCACTTGGTTCTGTAGCTCTTGATTCTCTCTCTGGTACGCGATCAGCTCGCGTGACTGCTCTTCTAGCCCACTGGATGCGGACGCCAGCGTAGCCTCCGCTTGACGCAGCAGGACCCGCTGGCGCAGCCCCGAGATCGCGAGCGCAGTTGAGTCGGCAAGTCGCTGCAGTAGACGCATGGTCCAGGATTTGGCATCAGCACTCGCTGACGCGCTCACGTGTGAAGGCGAGTCCTCGGGGAGACGCGCGACCATCGTGCCGAGCAGCTCGCGGTCACCGTCGTCGGCTTGAGTTGCTGCCAACACGCGGACCCGGATCACCGTTTCCATCGCCACACCTCCTTGATCGTCATCGTCTCGTTCCTCGCGTGCTCGTGCCTTGATGACCGCGACCGAGGACGCAGTTGCGGTGTGATAGGCGACGTGGTCGCAGTGGAGCACGCGCTGCATCATCGCCAACGCCGCCTGTATCAACGCTCGCTCGTCTGTTGCCTGGAGCAAAGTCACCGACACGGCACTGAGTTCCTCCTCGAGCGCTGCGCGGCGCTGCCACTCGTCGCGCTGCAATCGCCACTCGGCGTGTCGCTGGGCCGTTGCGGCGACCTCGGCGGCCTCGAGCTCTCGCTGCACGGTCGCGCGCGCTTGCGCTCGGAGCACCTGAGACGTGTGGGCCGCGATCCCGCGCAGGATTAACGGCACGTGGACACGCTCGTCGGCCTCATCAAACACACTTGATAGCGTCGTCGATGCGGAGAGCGCCACAAGCACGCGTACCGAAGACGAGAGTCTGTGCGATGCAACCCAGTGGCGCATGTCGATCTTGTGTAAACGGAAGTCACCGGTGTCTGTTTGGGCAAGCTTCCATGTGCGAGCAGCAACTTCGTGAACCCACGGCGGCGCAGACGACGTCGCTTGCGCAGAAGTCGGACAGAGTGCGTCCCGGACCACGCCGCTCTCAACGTAAAAGAGCTCAGACGTCCCCAACAAGTGCTTACGCGCGTCGCCCCGAGCGCACCACACGCTCTTCCACTCACGCGCTACCAGCAGCCGAAGCGCGGCGCCATCACTGCTGTCGACATCCACATCGAGCGCTTGGGTGCGGAGCACGAAGTCCAGCACACCGGATGTGATCGCGGTCTGGAGACGATCTCGACGGCGCTCGGCCTCGCGCTCCTCGTCACTGTCCGCGTCGTCCGCGTCGTCTCCACCAGTCGCTTTGAGATCATCAATTTGGTTGTCGTGGCAAACTGCGGTCACACGACTCGACGGTCCCAGTAGAACTGGCGCAGCAACCGACGGACGGGGCACAGCCCGGCTCGACTGTGAGTCGTACGTGGTAGAGATACCATCGCTTTGCCTCACCGGATCGGTAGTCGCGTTGGTGTTCGTCAATTGCGTGGTACCGATATCACGCTCCCGAATGACGTGCTGTTGTGCTTCGGCGGCGTCGTGGACCGCCATCCCGAGGACGTTGTTGCTACGGGCACGACCATCGTCAGCGAGTCGAACATGCGGAGACGGCTGTGTTTGGTGTCCAACTCGCTGCTTGTTCGCGATCATAGAACCGATCCAGTCGACACGCAGCGCCATCGCGTCAGCCAGCTCCTGCACGAGAGGCGCCATCTCAAGATCTCCCACGGAAGCCACCACGTGCTTCACCTTGATCAGCAGGACGCCCACAACGTCATAGTGTTGCTCCTGATCCACTTCGTGTTCTTCATCGCCGTCGCTGTCGTGCTCATCCAACGCGAGCTCGCTCTTTCTCGCCGGCATTGGTGGTCGACGACGTCGCACTGGGAACAGCATCGTACCGTCGACAAGCGCCGCACCCGAGGGCACTTGTTTCACGCTGCGCACACTTTGGAGCAGCTTGCGCCATTCGCGACGATGCTCGAGCTGATTAAGTGCCACGCAGTAAAAGCTCTTGACAGCTGAACCGTGCGACGGCAGCGAGAAGATGAAGCCGTCGGGTTTCGAGCCGGTTGAGTGGACTACGCCATACAACTGGACGTTTGTGGTAGCAGCGTCCGCAAGCGCGAGTTGAAGCCGTTGCTGTGCTGTATCCTGGAGAAAGCGCCACATGCTCGTGAGTTTCCCCGTCGCGATGGTCGTCGTATGCTGCGCCGTTTTTTCAACCGGTCTCCAAACTTCGTGGCTTGTAAGGTCATAAGCCAGTCGAGAGTGGAGGGCCTCCCACCAGATCAATCTCGCGTCGGTCTTCGTTAGGCACGTCTTTGTAGCGGCCAACTGCGCCGTCAGATCTTGAGTTGCCGCCTCCAACGCGCTTGCCGCCGCGGCCTGAAGCTCCGCTCGCTCCGCCTCCGCTCCGTTTGAGGCTGTGAGCGCCACACAGATCTCGACAAACCGATCCACCAACGAGAGCTGCTGGTGTGACGTGCGTTTGTCGCTGGCGAACACAATCACCAGGCACCGGTTAATCGGATCGTCACCAGGGAGCCACACGACTCGCACGCGCTTGTATTCCGACTGAAACAGCACGCGTATCTCATGGGCCGGTGGAGATCCTGTGCTCCGTCGTACAGAACAACTGCCATCGTCAAGTGGCTGTATGGCCTTGCGAACGCTGGCGTCTTCCGTGTCCGAGAGAGTACTACGCAGCACCCTTGGTTCATGCCCCTCACTTGATTCTAGCAGCAGCACGCCATAGACGCCCGTGACACTTGCAAGCTCATCCACCAACGAGGCCCACAGCGCACGTGGCTCCTGTGTATCCAGTGCCTTTGATACCACGCGCTTCTGTAGCTGCTCGAGCATCTCACCGGCCACTTGGAGTGTGGCCTGAAGTGAGGTATTGCGCTGCTCGGCCTGCATCAGGTGGTTCTTCATATCCATTTTCTGCATCTCCAACTCGCTCTTCTCTCGCTCCAGGCTATCAATCTGAAGCGTCGACGCGTCGAGCGAAATGCGCTGCGACTCTGCATCGTGGATCATTGCAAATACAGTCGCGAGCCACGGTCGAACCACAGTATCCACAATCTCAATCATCGAGTCTGCAATGGCATTCGTGGTTTCGCTCCAGTGGATCACCACGACGCCGACAACTCGATCGTCACGCATTTCGTGGACGGTAACTACTAGACGACGGCCGCTAGGAGTGGCCTCGATAGCGGGTGTCTCTCCTGTCGCGTCATTCACAAGTCTGTCAAGCGACTGGGCAAAAGCTCGCGACCGCGCGGAGGGCGATAACGACGCCCCACGCGTTGCGAGGGGAACGAGTAGGCGATGCGTGTCCTCTCCACTGTCCGCCAAAACGTCGTACATCTCGATGTCATCGCACGCACACACGGTTTGGAGAAAGGCCTCAATCTGCGGCGCCACCACGCCCCACAGGCTCTCGTTCGAGGAGCAATCGCGAGACGCCTCGATGGCTAATCGCACGAGTCGTTCCACTTGGTGCTGACTGGTCTGCAGGAATGCGATCCACTGCTGGGCTTCTTCGTGCTGCTGATTCAGGGCTACAAGCGACATCTCGGCATCCACAGCGCGGCGACGAGCTGCTTCGCGCTCTCTGTTCCATTCCTGCGCTGATGCAACTAGTCGTACATCCACTTCGAGCGCACGAAAGCTGTCCGCAGTGATAGAGTCCGACGACGAACTAACAAGCGCGACCATCGCAGCAAAAGCGCGTAAGCCTTCGCGCGTTGGGCGAACAGGGACAGCGAGCAGAACAACACTTGATGACGTCGAGCAATATGTGGGGAAGAAACTCTGCAACGGAGAAGTGGTGGCGTACTGGGTGGCCGGGATGGTCTTCCTTCGAGTCAATTCCGAATCATCCGAAGTCCAGAGCTCCAGTTGTGACGCAAGATGTTGGCACACTGGGGACAGCTGAACAGTCTCGGGAGTCACAACACCTCGCCGCTCTATGTCAAGCTCAAGGACCACAATACGAGCTGCCTCGACATCTGGAAATGTCTCGACTATCTCTCGTTCCAACTGTAGCATCACATGCGCCATAGGATCGTCTTGAACGCTTGAACCACTCGTACACAAATTCGAGCGCAGCACCTTGTCAACCGCGTACCAATGCTGCACGATATCGCAGCGCCGAGCTTCGTCTTGTTCCAACTTGAGCGCGGCTTCTTGAACCCCTCTGCGGGTTTGTGCGTGGAGATCCTCTAATTGCTCTTGAAGTCGTCTTCTGAGCAAAACCCCTTGAACCATTGACGCGATAAAATCCGCTTCATCATCACATGGGTTCGTTGTATCTGTCCATTCAAGCACGCCAACACACTGGCCATCCACTTGAATCTCAAGCATACCAGGAGCTGTCTTCCACGTCGTGGGATCATAAGCTTTTGTACGCTTGGAATCGCCTGAATCAATCGTCCACAGTGTTTCTCCATCACGAACCCATAGACAGAGACCTGGTACACCGTTAACCGCTCGTATAAAGCTCTCAGTGCTTGCTGCGCCTTGTTCGATGCTGTTCAACGCCACGAGCAATTCACCAACTTGCCGCTTTCGCACCGAGTCCGCCGTCAATAAAGAAACTTGACTAATCTGGTCATCTAGGAGCTGCGAAAGTCGGGCAGTCTCTAAAGCTCCTTCGCCTGAGCGCCGGTAGAGAGTGAGGACGCTTTCAACCGCCACCAGGAGCTCCACCGCCTCCGCGAGGACACCCTCTAGTTTGTTTTCCACCGTTTCGAGCGAATAGGGGCAATCTATCTCCTCGGGGAGGCGCACCGCAATGACTCCGGTCGACGAACATTCGTCTTTCGTGTTGTTCCACACGACCGCGAGAACCTTCAGCGCAAGTCCTCCATAGAAATCTAACCGCCACCCGACGTCACCCGACTCTCTTCTTGAACTCGACAGCAAACCTTCCCGCTCCGCGGGAGAAATCCATTCCTCAACGACTGCAGCGAGGAGAGTGTCGTGCGCACCTCGGTGCACTACGATACGAGCGTTCGATTTACAGCCTTTGTTGCCGCCACCGAGCACAGTGATGATTTCACGCTCCACGTGCGTTTGAATTGCGCGTAGAAGCTCGTCGCTGGTCGCATTCAGCTGGACCGCATCAGCACTGTGCAGCATTTGGAGTCGGTCAAATACGCTACGACGAATGGCCGACCACTGCTCCCTGGTCGTGGTCGAGATCGCCAACTGGCTTCGAAGGAGGGCCAAAGTACTCGTGGTATGATCCAGTTGGGCTTGAAGAGCGAGGTGACACCGTGCTTCAGAGGATACCGCGAGAACGCGGCTCACTACGCGCGCAAGATTTGCAACGAAGGTATCATCCACCAACGATGCTTCTTGGTCCACTACCAACACCAGGCGACACGCTCGCTTGCCACCTTGAGCCGGTATTGGTAGTACTGCGATCACTGGCTGGCTCGTCTTGCTGACTTTGCCTTGGGCTCCCAACTCATCGAGGAGTTCCTCCTGTGGGGTCGAAAATGGTGCACTATATACCGTGGTCGTCGCACACGACGCCAATAGATGAGACGCGCGAGCAGAGAGACGCTGCGCGGCGCTACTATCACTGCTCCACGCAGTCCAACTGCTTTCTTCGTTGTCGCTAGACAGCGCCATACTCGCATGAAGACGCGCCGAGCCGACATCGGTGCCATTCCGTGGCAATGGCTGATTGATAATGGTGTGAGCAATTCTCAGCATGATAGCGTCCTCAGTTTCCTCGCCGTTTAGATCATCCAGCAGGTGCTGAACGCCCACCAGTACTGACGTTTGCATGGCTCGTCGGGTAAGCATTGCTCCCCCGACCTGAGCTTCCGATAGCTGCTGTTCTTTCGCGCTCAGAGATTCACGCAGCAGGATTATCTCCTGCAGGTCTCCCTGTTCTGCACTTATGTGACCGAGCTGGCAAGTCAGCAGGTGCGCAGCGAGCGCCCCGAACTGATCCACCTGAGCAGCAAACTCCTCGTCAACGTCTTCTGGATCGCCCGCGCGGCTCTCTTTTGCGACCACCAACAGACCGATTCCCCCTAGTGCGAACGTTGAGACAGACTTCAGAAGTGCTTGATTGTGCACATTCAACGACGCCGATACCCTCTGCTCGGACGCGTCGAGCTCAGACGTGATAGTCCGGATCAGCTCATCGTCGCAGTTGTCGGGACCGCAAACACCTCCAGTAACGAGCACGTTGACAACACTAGCTCGCGGTATCAAGCTTCGTAGCTGTGCTTCTGCTTCGCTTTTCCAGGCCGTGATCTCAATCTTCGACGAATCGCATTCGCATTGCAAGGCCAGCCATGAACGCCATCGCGTCCACACTGCGTCATTCTCAGCCTTCGTATCTTCCAGCAAACGCGCTTGTTGCACCAGCCCGATCGATATCCGGCGATGAAGATCCAGAACCGTCTCGACTGTACAACCTACGGAACGCGCAAGTGTCGACGCTGCAAAAGCCTTTTGGTCCTCCTCAGTCTCGAATGCAAACTCCAGCACACCCAGAACTTGGGCCGTACCATGCGCATTGAGCGGCACCGCGTAGTAGTACCGTTCAGCATCAGGGCGTGCCTGGCTCTCACTTCTTTGAACTTTCGCTCGCAAATCCGAGTCAAACGAACGATGCCGTTGCGTGTACGTCAGTGGAGTGCCTGACTCGAGAACACACAAAACCATGCCGCCTCCGTGTCGCTTCTTTGCTCCTGCGGTTCCATGTCGCGGACTCGTAATATTGTCTCGCTCGTAAATCACAAGACGGCCATCTGTGTCATCCCGAGTGGTCCAGATCGAATGTACTTGAGCTGCCTCTGTCGTATCTAGTGAGCCATCGTCATCCTTGTACTCGGCCACAAAGAGAGTAACATGAGCCATTTGTAGAGCCGTGTCTTGCGCGCCGGTTAACCGTTGAACCTCTCGGACGATCCCCTCGACGGTCTCGCAACCCGCCAAGCGTTCGCCGAGTCCAATCACCACATTCCTCTCGATGGCAAGCATTTCCGCCTGCTGTACCGCTTGCCTCAATAGATCTGCTTCCACTCGTATGGCAGCACGATCGTTATCACAGGCTTCAGCCCACAGAGCTAGTTCAACGGCTTTTGAGACCAGAGACAGCATCCGTGTCTTGTGATCTTCAAAACCCTCCCCGGCATCTGTCTCGGTGTCTTCGACCAACATGAGCAAGGCAGCTTTTTGATCGCCCGCGGTAACGGGTACCGCAGTCACGAAGGGTGTCGAGGCAAAGTTCTCTTCCGTTCGTATCGTACGCTCAAGCGCCGCAAATTGGCCTTCCACAGTAAGCGTGAGTTTCTCGTGCTCCTCCGTCTGGATAGCTGAGAATTGTTGCAGTGTCTCCCCTTCGAACAACACCCTAAAGCGCGCCGAGCCACCACCGAGTTTATCAATCGCCTCTCGCAGGTCGGATCGAAGCTGAGGCTGGCACAAGTCATGCCCTTCACCCATACCGGATGCGGCACCGATCACCGATGCCACAATCGCGGACCAGAAGATCAGCTCTGCTGCCGCCCTTGTCTCCAGATCCGTGGCGCGACGCTGCCAGCACTGCATCTGTGTATGCAACGCAGCCATGGGCTTCTGCACTGCCTCGAGCAGCGGCAGGCCGTTCTCCGCGCTCTGCGCACTCATGCCACCGCCAGCCACGACCATCTTGACGCCTGGCGCGATCGTGAGGGCCACCCTTCCGATCTCTTCCGGGCATTTTGCCTCAGATTCCGGGGATACGCAGTCACTGGTGTCTTCGCCTTCGTGGACGATCTGTACGCTGAGTCCAGGGCCCACCGTGGGGCGACAGATCGAGCGCCGCGCCTCGAGCGCGGCCGCGAGCAGGCTCGCGAACGCGTCTAAAAAGTCGATCTGGATCGGCTTCTTGGTCGCCACGAGCGCCTCGAGCGCGCCCACGGGACGGTCCTCGGCGTCTCGCAGGACGACCACGAGCAGTTGCTTGGCCGTCGATCCCTGGAACAGATCGCGCTTCTTGATGGTGAGGTCGATCTCCGGATCAAATCCAGAGTCCCGATAGACGCGGTCCAGTGGCATCAGGATGAATATGTTGTGGCTTGTGCTCGGTAAGACGCAGTCCGCGTGGCGCTCAAGCCATCGCGGATTAGACGCCACCTCTGCGCCAGGGGACGACGACCGCGCGGATGAGGATAACGACGACGACGACGAGGATAGACTTCGAGGTAGGTTATCGTCGTTCACAACGTTACCTTCACTGGCGTCGTGGCCCGCATTCTTCTGGATCGCTGTCCACTGCGCGGCCGTCAGCTGACTAACAGCATGAACCGCACGGCCCACAACGCCCGTCGAATCCGAGCCGCCCTGGACGGCAACCGCTCGCCCGTCCGCGAGCACGAGCGTTAGGCCGCCGCTATCACCCACGCTCGATTCGATCTCGTACAGTCGCGCGTCGCTCGCTGGGAGATACTGCGTTATGAGCGCCAGAGCGTGATGCTGGACGTGCACATGCTCTGCACGAACGCCTCGCGCCGCGAGAGCTCCTCCTTGTGGATCTCCTGCGCGTAGAGCTGCTGGAGCTGCTCCATGTGGAGCTGCAGGTCCTTGAGGCGGTCGCCGCCAGTGGGAACCACGCCGGCCAGCGCGGCTGCGGACGTAGCGGTACCTGGCCGCGCGGTCACAAGCCGGCTGCTACGGGGCCGCTGTGCTGGATATGCGTCCGGAGATGAAAGCGCGTCTATCCGATCTGAATAGCGGACGTTTCGCGTGGCCGGCGTCCGCACACTGCGGCGTCCGGCGTCCACGACGTCCAGAGCGGCCGCCGTGTGGACAGACGAGCCGCGCGGCCGCTGTGCGCGAGGGCCGTCGCGGTCACGAACGCCATACGACGATGACGACGCCGGACTATCCAGGGAGCTAACGTCGCTCGCGCTCGAGGGATAGACGCCGCTCATGGGTTTAGACGCGTCACGACGGGCGCGGGCATGGTCAGTTCTCTCCGCCCATGCGGCGCTTCAGTGGCTTCCGAAGGGTTACGTTCCTGCAAGACGTTGACCGAGTAACCTGCTGCTGAAGGATAGGTTATTGGGTACGCTGTTACGATGGGTACACGTATCCTCGAACCCATATGAGGCCGCACATAACATAACAGGTCTTAACACGATCCAAGTGAAATCGAGAAAATCGCTTTCAAACTTCGGTCTTCTGCTAGGTACGAAAACTCTGAGTTGTGGGGATGGCCAGAGAAACGAAACTGTATAAAACTCGAATCCAACACATCCGCAGGACAGCCACACCTCACACTCTCCATCAGCGGATTCCAGCAGACTCGAGTGCCATGAGTGACGAAGACAGCGACGACGGCTTCTCCTCCGACTCTCCGTACGAGTACGTGTCTAGCGACTCCGACGACGAAGAACTCGAGGAGCTGGACGAGCTCCCGGCGGTCTCGCCTTGGTCGCGAGAGCTCGATCCTGTCGCCCGTGTCCTGGCGCTCTGCTCGCAGTCATGCTGTCCAAAGGACTGTCTTTCGAGCAAACAAGTTGGTGTTGAGTGCTTGGTGCTTTCACTCGATCAGGGCAGCGGAACAACTGCAGCAGGAGGAGAAGACTGAAGACGCTGTGGCTGTCGAAGATGAGTGATAACCTTACATCAGTACATTTTGTTGTTTTAAACACGAATACAACAGATTCCAAGTTCTTTTCGTGGTAGTTTTTTTCTTCTTCCGCCGGTTTGACGCTGTTTTCGTCGAAAACAACACCACGGCTGGATTCCGCTGATTGAAACACACCGATCCATCATAAAATCTCAAATTTCGTTTTTTGGTCGCCAGTCCGAGACCCTCTCGGAGAATGTATGTTGCTTCGGCTGGAAATCGAGTCTTGGGAAACCAAGCACACCAGCGTGATGCTGAGATTCTGCTCTATCCGAAGGTGTGCGTAACACGCACATTTCAGTTTTCCTGTTAAGTCTGATTTTGTTATGTACGGCCTCATATCTCCTAGAAACTTGCCCAACTTCCAGGCTGGAAGTCCGGCACTCGAACCATCGAAAGAAGCGCACGCAGGACGGAGTGGCCGGGGCTACACTGTCAACCCCACCCACCCAGCGCCCTTGTTGCGAGCGTGAAGCTCGAATTACACGCGAGAAGCGTCGCATCGTCCCGTCAACAGGAGAAAGGTCTGTCAGGCGGACCACGAACCATCCTAAAATTGGACGGTTCGGCGTGCCGAGCGCGTGGAGCACATCAGCCTGAGTGTCATTCCGGCAGTAAACACCTCGAGTGAAGGCGGAAGGTCGACTGTGTCGCACAGCGACCATCGGTACCTTGATGGCGCGAGTCACGCATGACGCTGCGCCGCAGCTCATCGCGGTGGCGTCCGCGAAGTCGGTAATGCCACCACCAACGGACGGCCCGTCCTGGTCTTCGCTGAAATACTCGCCGTGGTTGAGCTCGCTCCACATCTTGGTGACGATGCTGCGCAACGTCTTGCTGAGTACCGCGGTCGCCTGGGCTGTCGCATTCCTCACCAGCCGAGGCAATATCTTCTCTGGCCAGCCAGCGAGTCAGCAATCGCATGCAACCTTCTTGGCGTCATGCCTAGTGATAACGAACGTGACGTCGAGTCTCAACTACTGGTGCGTTGCAAGTGCCCGGTGGAGATTCGATCGGCGCTGGCTCGCTGGAAACCACAAGAAGCCTAGCTTGTTCATGTTCGCGATACGCGTCGTGCGTGGTGCTGCTTTCCATCTCGCACTGTCGACCGCGTTCACCATTGTCCTCGCTGTAGTGTGCGGCTCGACTTGGTACCCAAAAAGTCTTGCGTCCGTGCGACTTGACTTTTATGGGGCTGTCTTCGGAAATCACTATGTCTTTGTGGCGACAGACGTGGTAGCGCGGCGTATCAATCGACAAGAGACTATGAAGGTATTACAGCAGCAGCTAGACTCACAGTCTTCGGCATCCCAAGCCAAGTCCTGGAGCCGGACACCGCCAATCCGCCAGGTCTTGCGTGCGTACCTCCGGACGACGCCTTTTATTCTTTCGGTCTTCATTGCCGGTGTGTACGTACAAGTTACCAGCCAGTGGATCTTCTCGACCTCGAGCAGGTTCGCTTCCGACGTGTTCGTTGTCGCGAGTCTGGCTGTCAAGATTCTGGTGCAAGAGATTGCCAAAAAGTATCTTCAGCACCGTAAAGTCAAACTTCTCCACGTCATGTGCGTCGTAGTGAGCTTACCGACCATTTTGATCGACACTCAAGTCCGCGTCGTAATTCTGAGCCTCGGCAATACTCAATCGACGCTTGCACGCTCGTACGCAATCGGCTTACTGGAAATACTTGTGCGGCTGTGTAAGGTGTTGATGCTCCGAAGAAGCATCCTCAACAAGGCAACGCTTGTGAAACTGGAGACGGGTGAAGGCGCTGATCTCGATGAAAGAATGCGGTCGCGGTTATTCGGATCGTGCACGAGCTTTGACCAGTGGCGCAAGCTAAAGTGCGACCTCCACACAGCCGAGATCTTTGCGGACATGTACGCCGAGTACATCGCTCTTGGCTGCTCCGCTGCGAGCACGTTCTTCTTTGGAAACGGCAACCCACACTACCGCCTCGGAACTGCGACACGCGGAGAGATGCGGCAGACCGCACTGGCACGGACCCTTATTGTCCAGATCTTGATCGAAGTTGCAACGGACTACACTGCTTGCGTGATGGAGATGTACTTGGGGCGTATTAAAGGCACACAAGAAGTGACACGTCTCGGTGCCTTCCTCGGTGTCATCTCCGTGATGTTTGCTGTTGTCAACATCCAGATGTCAGCTTTGATGTACCTGGCATCTTGGTGATCACTCCCTGGTGTACACATCGACATGGTACTAAGAAGGAGCAAATGGGCCGATGCTCTCAAGTATAGAAGGTGAGAAGCTCTTCCGTCATTCCGTGGAAGCACATCGTGAAGGCGTTGTGACGTATCTCAGTTCGTAGTTGCGGTGTTTGGGCAGTCGTTCAGGTTGTTCTTTGGACTGGTCATTGCACAATGTCTTCGTCGTCCTAAATATGGAATCAGAGGCGTACTAGAAGTACGCGACTTGCATGGATGCTCCAAGATGTTAAGGAACACCACTGCCCTTGTCACTTGGCACAGGTACACACCACCGTCTTCTTTTCAACGAAATGATTGTACTGGAGCCATCAACGTCGACTCATAAGGTCATCGCTGTAGCAGACGGAAAGTCGGCGAAGCAGTCGCAAGAGAGGGGTCCGTCGAGGACAGCACTCTCCGTGTCACCATGGGTGACTTCGTTTCAAATTCTGTTGACGATGTTACGAAATGTGCTCATGAGCACACTGACAGCCTGGCTTATTGCGTTCATCACAAGCCGGGGCAACATTTTCTCGTCGATACCGCCGAGCCAGCAATCTCACGGGATGTTCTTGGCGTCAAGTCTTCTGATCATCAACATCACGTCATGCCTGAACCAATGGGGTGTCGCAAGCCTTCGCTGTCGATCATATCGCCACGGGTTGGTTGAAAAGCAGAGGCGGCCGAGTTTGTTCGCATACGCTGTGCGCATCGCACGAGGGTCTGCCTTCCACTGCGTCATCTCGGCTGCTGGTACTGTTGCTCTCGCGGCGTTGTGCAGCTCTCGTTGGTTTCCGCGCATTCTAGCCTCCGCAAGACTTGATGTGTGCTTTGCGACCTTGATCAATCACTACTTCTTCGTGGCAACGGACGTCGTCGCAAGGCGGATAAACCGACAAGAGACTGTGAAGGCTTTACGGCTCAACCAACCGCAAAACCTCACTGGAACGGACGTCGTCCGCCATCAACAAATCTCGACTACTGATGGACATCGCAGTGAGCGTACCCCATCAATATGCATTGTCTTGCGCTCGTATGCTCGCTCAGCACCGTATCTTCTCCCAGTAGTCGTTGCCGGTGTGTACGTCCTGATCACGAGCGAGTGGATCTTTTCGACGTCGAGCAGCGTAGCGTCCGATGCGTTTGTCGTCTTGAGTTTAGCTCTCAAGATATTCACGCAAGAAATCGCGAAGTGGTACCCAGAGCGTCGAAAAGTCAAGCATCTCAACGTTATGTGCATCTTCGTGAGCTTCCCAACAGTGCTCATCGACACCCAAGTCCGAGTCGTCATTTTGAGTCTGGACAACACACAGTCGACGCTCACACGCACGTACGCGATGGGCTTGCTGGAGATAGTGTGGCGGCTCTGCAAGCTGGCGATGCTACGGAGAACCATCGCCGCCAAGTCACGGATAGTGGAGCTCGAATCGAGCACCAGCATCACCCCCAATGACCCCCCCAATGATCGAAGAAAGTCTCGGCGTTTTGGATCCTGCTCCAACTTCGACCAGTGGCGGAAGCAAAGAGTCGATCTTCACACCGCAGAGAGTTTTGCCGATATGTATGCCGAGTACATCTCGATCGGGTGTTCATCTGCAATAACGTTTCTCTTCGGCAGAGGCAATCCACACTACCGTCTCGGAAGTACTCCTGGCGGTGGGATGCAGCAAGAGGGGTTTGCAAGCACGCTCGCTGTCCAAATACTGGTCGAGTCGGCTACGGACTACGTCTCGTGCGTGATGGAGATGTACCTGCTTCGTGCCGAAGCAAGCCGCGAAGTTACTCGCCTGGGCGGATTCCTCGGGGTCATCTCAGTGATGTTTGCTATTGTGAACGTCCTGCTGTCGGCGCTTCTGTATCTCAAGTCGCGGTAATCCAGGCTCTTGGCGCGCTAGCCTAGAGCATTGTAAGCAAGTACCGTCACTATCACGACCAGGGTCGAATCAAAAACGGGGCGTATCTTGACTATTTTCTCCTTCGCCTCGCCGCTTTCTGACTGTTTCTAGCCCGAGTTTGATCCTGAGAGACCAAGGACACATACTGGTGATCCAATTGCTCGACTGCAAGACTCACTTCTTGCCACCGACAACAGGCTTGACGTTGTTCAGGCTGCGTTGCAGGGCACAGATATTGTGGGTTCATTAATCGTACCTCAAGCGCAGCAAGTTCAAGAAATGAAATGGAAAGACGTACTTGATCGTGATGCGGAGGTTCGTGCCCTTGGGCAGGTCGAACTTGGTTGGGTGCGTGCGGAAGTGCTGCACGATATTCGACACGTCCAGCCCGCCGCTCATGATGCGTCCGCCCTGCTTACCCGCGTTCTTCTTGATGGTCTGCGCCGCGCGCAGTGCCGAGGTTTGGCGCCCGCGCAGCTGCACAGTCAGCGCCTTCTTCTGCTTCTGACCCTGCGGCGCGACCACGAGCCCGGGGCGGCGCTTGTTCACCACGGCCTGGCGCTTGAACGACGCCGCCGCCTGCGACGCGCGCGCGCGCTACTCGGCGCACAAGAAAAGAGAAGGTTAGACGCGCGTCGGCCTGCGATCGTGTGTGAAGCGGGCAGTACCTCCTTCTTGGAGACCGGCACAGTCACCGTCTTCTTGACGTTCTGCTGTCTCCGCCGCGTGTCCACGGTGGGCGTGCCCGCGGTGCCCTTCTTCGTCTTCTTGGGCGCGGCCTTCTTCTCCTTCTTGGCGGCGGAAATGAGCGCGTCTGTTGTGGCGACCAGAGAGCTCCGTTAGCGGCGAGCAGCACATCAAACGAACGCGCGGGCGCAGCTCTACGCACCGAGGGGCAAAGCGAGCTTCTGCTCGGCCGAGATGCCCAGCGAGGCCGCCGTCACGGGCGCCGCGTTGCCGTCGCTTGCCATGTTGCTGCTGGGTCTATCGATCCTTCGCTTTGATGGTGCGGTCCGGAAACATCAGGGCTACTATTGGGGTTAGCTTCAGAACCCCGAGGTTTTTCAATCCAAGGTTCATCCAGGGTTACGTGGTTACGCTCCGATCTATCTAATCTCAGTTAGTACCCAAGCGCCTTGCGGAAGACCGGGGCGGCATGGCGATTCCAGTTCTCGGGCCAATGCTACAGACACACCACCAGCGTCAGCTACACGACTACCGAGCGTCGTGGGGGCATGTGGACGTACCTCGACGTTCTTGAGGTTCGCACGCATCTTGGACAGCAGGGGCGTGGTTCGAGGGTAACCGCTGAGGAGGCCCTCGAGCTGCAAGGCCAGTTCCGCCGACGACGAGAAGACCTGGCCGTTCCTACACGTATCCATTGCACTGTTCAGTGTCCACGTTGGCGCATTCCCTTCTCATACCGTACAAACGCACCGTCCGTGCTGCACCAGCTCGCCGAGGCACTTGAAGCCGACAGCGCACACGGGCACGCCGCAGCCAAACATGTCGAGGACCTTCATGGGCAGGTCGAGGCCTGAGGACGAGGTGTGGAGGCAGACGCCGAGGTCCGCGCTGCCCAGCACGAGCGGATAGTCGCCGGCCTCGAGCCACATGGTCGCGACGCGGATCCGCTGGAGCGAGAGCTGGCGGATGCGCTCCAAGTACATCTCCTTCTGCGGACCTTTGCCGGTCACGACCACCAGGAGGTTGGGGAACTCCGAGGCCGCCAGCGATGCCGTGCGCTCGTTGAGTTCCACGAGCGCGTTCAGCAGGATACCAAAATCCTCGTCGGCCGTCCAACTAGTCGAGCTGATGATCACAGCAGGGCGGTCCGCGCGAGGAGCGACGTGGCCAGTCTTGGGGTCTTTCCACGTGAGCAGCGTCTCCTCTAGGCCCTTGGTTTCACCCCACGAGACCAGCTACACATAGCACAAGATAACCGTAAGGTCCATGAGCAAATGAGTAGTAGTAGTTCACGCAGGGACGGGATACTCACATCGTTGCAGTGCGCGAGCTGGTCACCAACGCGCTGGAGCAGCTCGTGCTGGACCTCGAGTGGCGTGGGCTTGAAGAACATGGGCGGCTTGTCGTGCACAACCGTGGCTTTGATCTGCCAAGTGTCCAGCAGCCAGTCCTTCATAACGCGCGTGACGCAGAGGTTGGCGTCGGCCTTGCGGCCGAACACGCGCTCGATCCACGTCGCGACCTTTACCAGCGGGTGCGAGTCGCCGAGCGAGAGCGCTAAGATCGAATACCCAAGGTTGTGCCAGTCGATGACGAACTTGGCGCCCTTGAGCCGGCAGCAGAGCCACACGACCACAAACGTTGGGATGCTACGGTACGCATACAATAGAAACGAGTCAGCACCAGCACCTCATACATAGTAATAGGTTTGTACGGCCCTACGTGGGCGGGTTCTGGAGCAGCACGAGGTCGACGCTGCCGGCCGTGACGAGCAGCAGCCAGAGCAGCTGGAGCAGCTGCACGACCACTTTGACGGGCGCGAGCAGCGCGAACGCGAGCTTGCCGCGCGGCAGGCGCTGCATGCGCGGTGTGAACGTGAGGAACCCGATGTTAGGCGTGGCGTACACATCCGGCACGCAGCGCTCGCCCTCGTAGCCCAGCAGGCTCACGCGCAGCGTCGGGTCGAGCCGCGCGAGCGACAGCGCGTGGTACTGCATGCGCGGGCTGCGGCCGACGTCGCCAAGCACCATCACCACGGCGTGGCGCGCTGGCGGAGCCTCTTTAGACGCGCTGGAGCCGTTCGCGCGGGCCTGCGCCTGCGCGCGGCGGCGCAGCGCCGACGGCGAGCTCTTCGCCATTGTGGTGGTCGTCCGATTGGAGAATGTGGGGATCGCATGCCACGTCAATCAAAATGGTGTGTACTACACATATTTAATTACCACTAATATATTACGTCTCGGCTGCTGATAGGCTTATAGTTAGGTCCTGCGCACTGACATAAACAAACTCAGGTTCGAAAACACTCACGATGCGGTCGCTCATGCCTGGGTCGGCGCGCCGCCGCGATAAAGCAGCCGCGTCACCGACGGCAGCGACTCCGGGTCGCCTGGATGCGTGGGATCGCTCGCCAGGTCCACACTCGGCGGCCACGACCGAGCGGCCGCGTCGCTCCAGTCGTTGTGGACTGGCCCAGGAGGCGGGTACGAGCCGACGGTCGGGTCCCGGTACGAGTCCGGCGGGCCTGCGTAAGGCATCATCGCGTGGTCGCTGTACGGCTGTTGGTGGAGGTGGTCGTTCGTAGCGGGCATGCCGTTGTACTCAGGTCGCACTGGTTTCCGCAGACCCAGAAGCTCCGAGGGCGGTGAGTCGAGCCGGTGCTGGAGCTTGTACGGGTCCATGGACTGGCCGGCATCGGCCATGGGGTACATCGGGACGCCACCGTGCTGCGACGGCACCGGCGGACGAGGCTGCGGGTGCTGTTGTGTGGCCACGTAGGTGTGGCTGTGGTCGTCGTAGCCGCGCTGGGACGGGTGGACGCCAGTCGGGGGAGGGTACTCCCGCTTTCGCGGCGGCGAAAGAGTGTTGAACGCATAGCTGTGGGCTGTGGTCGACGTCGGCGTGACGCTCGAGTGCATGCCACCGACCATATCCATCGTACTCAATGCCGTCACGGTCGTGGCCGCACCCAAGTTTCCAGGGACCGCGCCCTGCGTGACGAGCCGAGCGCGCTCCTTCTGGATCTGGTTCTCAAAGTACGGCAGCACTTGGTTCGAGCGAGCGAGCTTCGTGAAAAACTTCTGGGCGTGCGTGCGCACTTGCGTGGACGTCCGCGTGCCGATCATACGCGCGATCTCGCCCCAGGACGGGCCCTGGTACAGTTCGAGCCCCTTGAGGAACACGCGGTGCTCGTCCGACGTCCAGCGGCCGACAGAAATCTCACGGTGGTGCTTCTTGCGGCCCAGGGGCGACGTCGGGGAGGCGAACCGGGCGAGCCCCATCGGGTGCATGCCGCCGCCCATCATGGCGTGCATGCCCTGAGCGGCCGCGTGGACGCGGTGCATGTCGTCGTACACCGGCATCCGCAGGTGCTCGAGCCCGGTCGTGTGGATCGACGGCGGCGCCATGGGCCGCGCATCCTGCCAGCCAAACCCGGGGCCGCCGCTTGTCCCAGGCGTCTGGACGGGCGTGCTCGCGTACCCGTACAGCGGCGAGTACGCGGACGACGGCGTGGTCGGTGTAACTGGGACCATCGAGTCGTAAGGGCCGCGCGGGGTGCGGTGGTCGGGGCCGTACGGGTCCGCGTGCGACCACTGCTGCTGTGGCTGCTGTGGCTGCGGTCGGTGGGCCGGCGGCGGGAGCATCGTGGGGTCGGCGTACATGTCGTGGGTGGCTCGGGACGGCTCGGTTGTGGACGAGGAAGACGGCGGCGCGGCGTCCTGAAGCGGGAACCAGCCGGACTGGACGGGCGGCCGCGCGGACGAGATGGAGCCCGAGGAGGTCGCGGGCGGATACGAGTGTGGCGCGAAGTCGGCGCCGAGCGGCGGCGAGTGCCACGACGGCGAGCGCTCAACGTCGCTGAACATCACGCTTGGAGCTCGGGTCTCTGGATGAGATCGGTTCTCTCGGCGAGATCGGTTCTCTCGGCTCTGGGTTTGGTCGACCGAGCGATCACCTGGAGCAAAAAAACTGTTCTCGTTGTCTTGTTCACTCAAATGCGGCTCCTTGTCGTGCGCCAGTCGAGAGCAAAATGCCGCGGCGCCTGTGCTCGTCGAACGAACTGCCCGCTCTGCCGTGTACTGTACTAATCTCCGTTCAGTAGCTTCGATGTCGAAGTTTCCTGCCACGGGGAGGAGAGGATTACTTTCCGCTGCGACGTGGATGGAATCGAATGAAGGGCGCTCGCAAGAGAACACGGGCCCTGGGTTTCTTCTCGCGCGGTGGCTTTCTTTTTTTTCTTTCGCTCGCGCTCTGGTGGTTCTGATCTATCGAGCTTGTGGAACCAAATTGCGTTCCGCGGGGGATTTGGGACGCAGAACCGATCGCGCTGGATGATGTGGATGCGATCCTCTTACTGACTGCACAACCAGAAAGCCAACCCAATCCGGAGCTGCATGCTGTCTGGCCGACTGCGCTCTCTCACACCCGGCAAACACTCGCCCAGCCAGCGAAGATTAGTGATCCCCAACTTCGCCACCGATTTCTGCACACTCGGATTTCTCGGCCGGAATCAGATGGCCCCTCCTCGCCGCTCCTCTCACATCAACCTCCTCGTTTTCTCTCTCGTGGCCAGGCCAAGAGTGCTCTCTCTGAGCGCTCTGACGTTTTTTGTTCTCGTTGACTTTTTGGAGGCGAAGAGGTGTGTGGCCCGGCTGTGCGCGTATCCTCACTCCCACTCTCTGAGAGCAAAAAAGGATTCCACCTCGCGAAACGGTATCCATCTGTTTGCCCAATCAGATCGGTGTGCGCTCTTGACGGCGCGAGCTCATTGGTGTGAAAACGCTCCAAAAGGAACCCAAATGCCGTTTTGTTGATGGAACAAGAACCAAAAACGATCTGAGAAAGTGAAACAGGATGCCAAGAGCGATTCGCAGGATCAGACTACGCTACTGTACATGAGCTCCGACCCGTCATCTCATGGCGTCCTGGATTCTTCCACAAGAAGAACACTCACAGAGGTGGGCGGTTTTTGCACCGTCAGCATCCGGCATGAGACCACTGATCATGAGAGAGATGTTCGGCACACTTGAAGGTGGCTGGCTGTCGTCAAAGCTCATGTGATGCCAACGCGAGCCCACTTCGAGCAAAACCAACGCCGTGAGGTGGTTTTGCTGGCAAGGTGGTGACTCACTAGTTATCGATACCCACTCCTGCTTGCATACAAGACCCTGTCGGAACTTGTTCTCTAACCGGCTTCTCTGTGAAAGGTGAGAGAGAGAGAGTCTTGACTTTTGCATGTATGCTTCGCGATCTGGTCATGCAAACGATCCAGCGAGACACTTTGTAGATCCATCTGACTCGGAACGCAGATCAAGGATTTGCGATTACGATGGACAAAGCGCCCTTTTCCTTGAGAATCCACCCGCGAGGGGTCACCCAGTTGTGATCCGATCATAAAGATACGTTCGCCCACGTGTTGTCCCGAACATGGAACACAAAAGATCGCGTCCTCACCGATCTTGACGAGCAAGAGCGTCCGGCCATACCTCTGGAGATCGATACAGTATGAACCGAAGCGCGTTCGCAAGGAGCATATTCGACCAGAGAGGATGCCGAGGAGAGAACCAAGTCACGGAGGAAGATGCCACAGATAATAAAAGTTTCTCCAAGGCATCCTGGCCTCCCCTTTCCTTTGCCCCCGCATGGCATGCGCAACGATTGCTGAGCGCGCTGGAGTGCAAAACTTTGAACAGCACAGACGCACCCGGTTTCTCGGAGTGGTCGTATTTCACGAGACTGACCTGATAATGGTGCCTCAACTGGCGACGCTGCAAACTGACTCGGTGCGCGGATCCTTGAGCAATGTGGGATCAGCTCTGGCTTTGCATGGCCGGCCGATCTGACACCGCGCGCCAGCTGGGGGAGACGCCGTGGATGTGCTCACAGACGAACCGACCGTCGGTCCGCGGCCACGTATTACAGCCCGAGTGAGTGGGAGAAAGCGTCCGACGTTGACCACCGTCAAGCCACGCTGTGGATCGCAGGCGGTCCACAAAATACCCATGACTCATGGGTATTTTGTCATGGCATGAGGCCATAGTACTTGGACTAGGGCATGGTGCCATGAATCATGGCATGATGGCACGAGCTGTGTGGCAGCCTGGGTGGATGTGCCAGAGGGGCTTGTTCTCTGCCAACACCTTGCTTTCTGTTCTGCGCCGAAACAAAGCCAAGCCAGTTCAAACATAATTTCTTCCAATGGAAACTCATTTCCCTCATATGGTGCATTGTGTCCTTCGTACTGTGAGACCCACGACTTCAACATGATAGGTCCAAAGGTGTAACCATAGGGCAGGCTGGAATCCAGCACATTCAGCCTGGATGTTCAGTCTGAACTTTAGCCGTTTAGACCGGCGGGAGAACACGCTTCAACCAGCGCTGAATGTCCTCGATCTCTTTGGCGCAATTGCTATGACGCATATCCGGATAGACGCGGAACTCGATGTTGCTCACCCCCGAGTCCTCTAGTGTCTGCTTTGAGTGTTGAGCCCCCGAGAGCGATATGACCGGGTCTAACTCGCCATGGCACATGAGGAGCGGTACTTGGGTCGCCTCGCTCGCGACGTCGAAGACCTGGAACAAATACGCAGCAGTTAAGACCTTGTCCGCGCATGATAGACCTTACAGGAGGCGGTTAAGTCCATACCTGCGGGATGCGCCCAGAGAGACACAGCACGCCGGCGAGCACGGCGTTCTTCATCTGGAACCCCGTGAAGAGTGACATCGCGGCGCCCTGTGTGCATAGTGGTAATCGGTTAGATCGGACGACTAACCGATGCTCATACTCGATAGTCGCGACGCACCTGACTAAAGCCGCCAAGAACGATGCGGCCGTAGGCGATGCCCGACGCGGCCTCCTTCTCCATAAGCTTCAAGAGCCGCGCCTGGGAGTCCTGGACACCCTGTGCCTCCCGTCGCTCGCCTTCGTTAAAGCGCTTGATGTCAAACTGTAGATGCTAGCATCGTTAGACGCCGTGCCCTCTCTTTGTATCTACGCTGCTTTACGAAGGACTTCTCACCCAGGCATGCATGGCGGCTCCACCGTTGATCGTCACGGGAATCTTCGATGCTACGTACATTCACACATGTTGCATTAGACTTCAGCACCTCGGCTAGGAGCGAGTGAGTTGCTTCTGTCCTACCTGTCGGCAGCACAAACTTGACGTGTGGGAGATGTTTAGCCATGGCTGCCATCGTGTCCGCCCAGCCGTGGGCCGTGTCACCGAGCCCATGGGCAAAGACCACCACAGCCGTCTGGCGCTCGTTCTCGGACGTGATCTCGATGGTGCCGTCGTGGCTGATGGTCGCCTTGATATTGTTTGTCGTCATGGTATTGTAGGGCGGGTAAGTGAGCGGTCGGCGTCGGATGTAAGAATGAGCTATGCGAGCGAAACTCATGGGGTCGCCGAAGATCGTCTTTCTAGGTTGAGTTTGATTGCGTTTCAATCAGTGGTTTTTAATAAGAGTAGTCAACATCGTAATCACTTGAATCAACTCATCGTGGCAATCAGTGTTGACACCGTGGAGGTTTGTGCACTGGATTTGGTGACCCACCTAATACAAAAACCACACTATGACGCGATCATGATGTTGACAGCTTACAACTCACTCTTGCTGCATGGCACGACAGCGAGACAACAAGGCTTCCTTAGTTCACTTGCCTCCAGCGCCACGCACAGTGCCACTGCTGGTAAAATGTACTCACTCCGCGGTCTCGGCCGGGATCACGCGCTTGAGCCAGCGCTTGATGTCGTCGATCTCTTCCATGCAGGCGCTGTGCTCCATGTCGGGATAGACGCGGAACTCAATGTTGCTCACGCCCGAGGCCTCGAGCTTCTGCTTGGACTGCTGGCCCCACGCGAAGCGCACGACCGGGTCAATCGCGCCGTGACACATGAGCAGCGGTACGTTCTTGGTCTCCGGCGTCACTGCAAACGACTGTCATCAACGAGTTGGTTAGTTCACATCCGGAGACCGATAGACCCGACAACCAGACGTACGTTCATCTTGGGGATGTAACCCGAGAGGCAGATCACGCCGGCGAGCACCTTCTTGATCTGGAAGCCCGTGAACAGTGACATGGCAGCGCCCTAACCGGTTGGTCGTGGCAAGATTCGTTAGTCCAAGGGCAAGACGCATCGATGTGGATGGACTAAAACGCGTGACGCACTTGGCTAAAACCGCCGAGCACGATGCGCGAGTGCGGGATGCCGGCGGAGACCTCCTTCTCGATGAGACCGAGAAGAATCTCGCGCGAATCTTCGATGCCGTCAGCGTCGTCGCCCTCGGTCTTCTCCAGCGACTTGATGTCGTACTAGAACAGAAAAATACACCACATTTGGTTAGACTTCAAGCATTTCACAGAGTTCACCAGGCTCCACATCGGTTGGCCTGCTGGCACTCACCCACGACGGCATCTTCATGCCCATGTTGAGCGTCACGGGCTTCTTCGAGGCTGGGTGGACAAGACGGCATGTTAAAGACTGCTCGGTTCTATAGACCGTAACCTGCACGGTCTAACCGCGACCACGTACCAGTGGGGAGCACGAACTTGACGTGGGGGAGGTCCTTGGAGAGCATGCTCATGGCGTCTGCCCAGCCATGGGCCGTGTCGCCGAGCCCATGCGCGAAGACCACGGTGGCTGTGGGCTTCTCGGGGCTGATCTCGATCGTGCCGTCGCGACTAAACGACGTCTTACTGCTCATGCTGGCGACTGCAAGGCGCACGGACGGCGACGGGGAGGAGGAGAGCGGGGACGTTAGACGCTTCGCGACCGCCGACCACATGTGGGGAAAAGGATGTTGGGCCTACCGTCCACAGCAGGGTGAGGGGATGAGTTCTTACCACGGTTACGCAGAGGATAGACTAGGTTCCTAACTTTATTAGGCTAGTTTGAGGTTGGGATCAAGTCATTAGCTTAGTTTTCAACTTCAACTTGCCATGGTCTCACAAGATGAACACCTGCGGGATCGGCGCCGGCGCGTGGCGTTTGCCTGTCGCCGTGGCAGCCGCTGATGCCGCCACGCTGCTGCTGCCATGCATGCCTCCGACACTGCCATGGCACTGCTCTGTGTGCGTGTTGCGCGGGATCACGCTGATCTCGCGCGGCCGCGTGACGTACTCGTCCTGCAGCACGCTCTTGGCGCTGGCGCCGATGCCGCGCGGCGCGGGGCGCATGCGCAGCGCGTCGTACGCGCCCTCACTAAACTTCTTCTCGTACTCGATGGTCGCCTGGGGCTTGATGCTCGGCCGGAAGCTTTTGCTGTGGGTGACGCTGTCGCTGGACTCGGGCTGCAGCGTGCGGTAGACGCGCGTCATGGGGGTGGAGGTTGGCTTGCGGTGCCGCTCGGCGCGCGCGTCCTCTGGCACGTGGTCGTACGCCACGGCTGCGGCGAGCTATCATGTTTTTCTGTTAGTCTGGCTCCTGTTCTGTGTCTATAGGGTTCCAAATGCGGGAAAGCACCTCGTGCTTGAGCTGCTCCATCTCCTGGTTACTCAGTCGGCCTTTCACGCCCAGAGTGAGCGGCGCGGCGGTCGCGTCATGGCTGCCGCGTCGGCCACTGGTCGATGATGACGAAGAGCGTGTACTCATAATCACAGGAGGCAATCTGTCTGTGCTAAACAACTGCGCATCATCGAGTCTTTATCAACGAGAGAGAGCTTCGAAGGCTGAAGAGAACTATTCTTGACTGCGGCTGGAGCACTACGAGGCGCTGGGCGAAACGACTTGCCTTGAACTGCCAACAGCCTTCACAGAAGTCCCAACGGTGAAGACGAACCACGCGTCGATGGCGGGCTACGGTCCAGCGGGTGGGAATGGCGCCAAGCCGGTGCTGCTGCTTATGGACAGCCCGCGCAAGCAAGATGGCCAGCGCGCGCCCTGGTCGACGGCGGCGGACGAGCGCGACCACGACGGCGACGCCCCGCGGAAGCTCTCGGTGGGCGCGCTCCAGAAAGCTTCGCTTGTTGGTGGCGCTAACAACGACGTGCTGCGCATGGCGGTGACAACGCCCATGACGACGACCCCGCCCGAGTCACTCGGCCGTCTACTTGTTGAAGTGACTGCGCAGGTGCAGGACGAGCGCTCGCGGCGCAGCGACGTGGAGAAGATGAACCAGTCGCTGATACTCGAGATCGAGCAGCTCCAGCGTGAACTGCTGGACCTCAAGACCGCGCGCGAGCAGCAGTCGCGGCGGCGCGCGTCGGGCGACTGGGACGCTGCAACCCGGGCCGACGTCGACGTGTCGGTGGAGCCAACCGCGCGCGACGGCGACACAGGTGACGCCGAGCTCTGGCGACGCGAGCTGCAGGATGCGCGGCGCGCCAAGGACGCGGCGCTCGCGGACGCGCACCGGCTGGCGCTCGAGGTGCTGGAGCTGCAAGCTTGCATCTCGATGCAGCACGACGAGCTGCGGGCGCTGCGCGCGAGCGACGCGGACGTGCGGGGCGCGCTCACACAGGCCGAGGACGGCGCCAAGGAGCTGCGCGCGCAGCACACGATCCTGGCGCAGGAAAATCAGCTGTTGAAGGACGAGGTGGCGCACCTGAATGGTGAGATCGGCAAGCGTGGGTCCCACTTCAAGGCGCTGCTGGACAAGTGGACTGAGTCGCAGGCGCAGTGCGAGCACGTTGAGCGCGAGAACCGCGCGATGCTCGACAAGATGAAGGAGCTACGCGCGCGCCACGAGCAGCTCCAGCGTGAGACGCTGCAAGCGCGCGACGAGCGTGACGCGCTGCAGCACCAGGCGCACCACCTCAAGGGCGCGGTCGCGGCAAAGGCCGCCGAGGCTAAGGCATTCCAGGCTTACGGCAGCAACGCGCGCGACCACCTCCAGGCGCAGCAGGCCGCAATCCAGCGTCACGCTATCTATCGTCGCAAGGTCCACCACGTCGCGCGCGACTCGGCGCTGCTGGTCGCTGGCATCAAGACCACGCTCGCGGCCGTGCGTGCGCCGCTTGTCGCGATCCAGCACGACTTCCGCACGTTCCTGCGGAACCTTCAGACGCCCGTGATGTCGCTGGTTGCGCGCTCGCGCCGCTTCGCCGAGGTCGCGCACATCGAGCACACGCCACTGCGCGCCGCGCTGGCGCACGCCGAGCTCGCGCGGCGCCACCTCCACGAGCAGCTCTGGCGTGCGCGCCGCAACGCGCTGCTCGTGTGCCAGATCCGCAACCTGCCGGTAGCCACACCGCCCGGCTCGACTGCCGACGCGATCCTGGGTAGTGGTGACGTGGGTGCTCCGGGTACGCCCGCGCCACCACCCAAGCGTACACTACGCGCCAACTATGCCACCGACGAGCTGCTGCTGCGCGAGAGCGAGCGCGACACGGTCACTGTCAAGTGTGACGCGGTGTTCTCGGACCGCGCGCGCGGCGGCGGGTGCTGGAACCACCACGAGAGTGTGGCGCCACTACTGCAGAGCGTACTGGACGGCTTCAACGGCTGCGTGGCCACGTTCGACGGGCTGCCGCCGCTCAAGCTCGCGGCTGATGACGCCACTGTGAGCGTGCCCGAACTCGTGCTATCGCAGCTCTTCGCGTTGCTCCACCACGGCGGTGCGCACCTCCACCGCGTCAAGCTCACGATCAGCTTCCTGGGCGTCTACAACGAAGTCATCTTCGACTTGCTCGGGCTGGACGCCAACGCCGCGGCGGCAGCGCCGTCGATGAGCAAGATCGTCGTGCTCGAAGTGCAGAACGCCGAGGAGGCGCTGCTCGTGCTGCGCGGCGGCGGCGAGAACCTGGACGCGGCCCATGAAGCCGGGGTTTTGGACAAATTCCTGACGCACAAGGTAATTACAGTGTGCGTGGCCCACGAGAACTTGCTGCTCAGCGCGCCGGCGTCCGCGAGCACCAAGTCCAAGCTCCAGATCGTGGAGCTTGCCACGGGGGCTCCACGCACCGAGGGCGACACCAGTACGCCGGACGCGGGCTGGGAGGACCGGAACCGAGTCAAGGCCCAGGTGGCAATGGAGAACGGTGTCCAGGCGCTGCTCACCACGCTCGCCGACGTGCGCGTCGCTGCGGACGCCAGTGGTGGCGGTGGCGCAGGTGCCCTAGGCTCGGGCTCAGGCTCGGCATCGGCGTCGTCGGGGGCGTTCGTGCGATACCACAGCTCCAAACTCACGGTGCTGCTCCAGGACACGGTCAAGGCAAGCGCAAAGTTCCTCGGGATCGCGGCTCTCCCGGGCGCAGCATCGTCCGGACCGCAGGGGGCGTCGTCACAGCTCGATGCGCGCGCGGCGCAGGCCACACGATGGCTCTTCCACATCCGCAACGCTGTGGGATCGGCGGCCTCGTCGGGCGGAGCCATGGGCACGCACGGGTCCACGGACCGGTCGGTCGAGGGCTTCATCAACCGCCTGACGTCGCACCAGTCTCACACAGACGGCCCGAGGGCCAAGCCAAGCGCTGGCCTGGCGTTTGCGTCGTCCGAGATGGTCGATCGGCCACCGCTCGTGGCGGACGTGGATCCGCGTCGCTGGGAGAAGGAGCTCGAGCGCATGAACCGCCGGTACGGCGACCTGAACAAATTCACCACGACATTCTACCAACCAGGTGAAGAGAATGGTGCGTCCACGAGCCGCCGTCGGCGTTCGTGTGACGACGACGACGGGTTTCAAGCCACTGGTACGCTGAGCCCTCGACGCCCCACGTCGACGGTCACCTGCGTCGAACAACTCACCGACGTTGTGATCCGCCCGGAGGAGCTGGTCTCTTTGGACGACGGTATCAATGGTGTGCAGCCGCCGCCTGCACCAGTGACCAAGACGTCGCGATCGAAATCCAAACCCGGGTCGAAAGTATACCGCGGCGTGCCGGGCCATCGCAATGGCTCCAAGGCGCACGCGAGGGCAACTCTGTCAGGCTCGAGCGTGGACAAATCCAAGCGGTGTGTAACCGTGGCCGCTGTAGCAGCCACAGCCTCCGGCGATGCGACTCCGGCGACCACAACTCTCGCGCCTCGTGTGGCTGCCCCACAGCGCGCTACCTCAATCGTGAAGCTGCGCCGCGAAACCGCGTCCAGTGCGCTCAAGAAGGTGCTAGGCGGCTCGTTTGCGACCAAGCAGCGAGCACACGCCCCGTCCGCGTCCTACCACCACGCGTCGTCTCTTACCGGCGGCTCGCCTCCGGTACCGACGGCGGCGTCCACGATGACCGCCACCACGGCGACGCAGGCGCGGCTCCAGAACCGCAAGATCCCGTTCAAGTAGACTCCGTGGCGGACACACAGACAGACAGAAGGCCTGGAGATAGAATAAACCAATCACGCTTGTGTATGTGCAATCGGACAGCTGCATGTACGGAATGTACGGGTACTCACGAGGGCGGCGCCTGCGCGCCAGAGGGCGGCGGGACGTACTTTAACCGCGACATCGTGCCGCCCCAGCGCGCGTGGAGCCCGTGCTCCTGCGCCTGCGCGCGCAGCTGCTCCTTCTGCTCCTTCTTGCGCTCCTTCTTGCGGCGCGCCTCGCGCTGGCGCTTGGTGAGACCGTCGGCGTCGACCTTTTCGGTGTCCGCCGCGGCCACGACCCCACCGGCACCTTTGGGGCGGCGCGTCTTCTCCACGACCTGCCAGCCGTCCTCACTCTCGTCACCGTCGT
The DNA here is from genome assembly GCA_027475725.1 of Pythium rhizo-oryzae. Taxonomy (NCBI): domain Eukaryota; phylum Oomycota; class Peronosporomycetes; order Pythiales; family Pythiaceae; genus Pythium; species Pythium rhizo-oryzae. The sequence goes on along the minus strand of JAMFLL010000156.1, from coordinate 8,632 downwards.
CATTGTCATCCGAGGACACATCGGCGCCCTCCGCTTCGTCATCAGCGTCTGCCGTTCGACCACGCGCGTCCAACGGCCCGCGCGCCGCCGCCTGCTCCTCGGCGGCCTGCTTGGCGGTAGCTTCGTCCTGAATGCGCGCGTGGGGCACGTGGTGCTCCACCTCGCCGTCGTCGTACTTGACATGGTACTCGTTGCCGCGGCGGACCTAGCCAATATCCACATCCATGGTCAGTGTCATCCTGGAGCCTCCGTGGTCTAACCGGCCTTGGTTATACCTCGAGGATCACGCCCGGGAACCACTCCGCGCCGCCCTGGAAGCGCGCGACCACGCGCTGGCCCGCCTGGAACCGCGCCGCGCTCACGGCCGCAGCCGACGCCGCCGCTGCCGCTGCTGCGGACGAGCCACCAATGGCCTTGGGCTTGAACCGGCGTCGCGCCAAAACCTGCTTGGCGGTTAGACCGGCGTCCTCGTCGTCGCTGTCCTCGTCGTCGTCGTTGTTGTCGCCGTCGTTAGTCGCGCTCGCGTTGGCCATAGCGGCTGTGGACGCGTCCACAGTGGCACCAGTGGTTGTGGATGCGGCCGCGGCCGCGTCCGCCGCGGCGGCCTTGTCGCTGGCTTTCTTTTTCTTCTTGGCCGGCTTCTTCTTCGAAGGTTTCTTCTTGTCCGTAGCGACTGCCGCGCCGCCGGTGGCCGCCGCGCCCTGCAGCCAGCGCCAGACCACAACCGACAGCGCGACCAGCGCCAGCGCCGCGAGCACGCGCACCACGTCGGCCATCCGTGAACCAGAGCACAGCGTCGCTCGCCTTGTCGGGCCTGTGGAAGAATACGGTATGACACCGCCGAGCTGGCCTAAATGGGTTTTAGTGACTCGTTCCCCCGCCCGTCTGACACGGCCCACACCAAGATCTAAAAGATTTACGGTAACGTCAACCGGTTTTGACCCACAGGCCGGAAGTCATCCCACCTCAATACCAAATTCAAGTTATAAGAGGGCGGGGTGTTCGTGTCCCCCGTTAACATAGACCCATCGAATACCGGAAATCCCGCTATCCGCCCGTGCCGGATCCCCCACACAGGCGCGACGTGGCAAGATCGCAAGTCGCCGCCAAAGCGGGAGAAGCGGAAGCCCATGCCGTCCAAGAAGAAGTCCAAGGCCGCCGCTTCGCCCGAGGGCGCCGCGTCGAAGAAGGAGACGCCCGCGGCGGCTCCCCCGCCGCCGCCGCCGCCGCCGCCGGTGCTCACGCTGGCGCAGCTGCAGGCGAAACTGAAGGAGCTGACGGCCGCGAAGGAGCAGAACGCGGCGCTGGGCAAGGCGCTGGACGACAAGCTCACGCGCGCGTTCAAGGCGCCGCCCAAGCGCGTCACGGGCATCTCGGCCGAGCAGATCGACGCCGAGATGCACGCGCTCGAGCTGCGCCGGAACACGACGTCCATGTCGCTCAACGACGAAAAGTACATTCTGCGCGAGCTGCAGCTGCTCAAGGAGCGCAAGGCGCAGGTCGAGGAGTACGCGCAGTTCCAGAAGTGGGTGGACGCCACCAAGGCCGAGCGCCAGGAGCGGTTCGCGCGCAACAAGGCGCTGGACGAGCAGCTCGCGGCGCTCCAGCTCGGCGTGAAGAAGGCCGCGCTGGCCGACAAGCTGGGCGTCGCGCCCGACGCGCTCGCGACCGTCGAGCTCGTGCTGCCCGAGGACAAAGTGGGCAGCGTCGTGGGCAAGGGCTTCGCGACCGCGCGCCGCATCGAGGCCGAGTGCGACGTGCTGCTCGACATTGCCAGCAAGTCGAACGTGCTCAAGATCACGGGCTCGCGCGCGAGCGTGGACAAGGCCAAGGCCGCGATCGAAGACATCTCGCTGGCCACGACCCACACGGTCGGGCTCCACCCGGACACGATCAAGGTGCTGTTCGCGCAAAAGGCCAAGAACCTCCAGGAGCTCGAGCAGAAGCTCGGGCTCAAGATCGACATCAACAAGGCCGACGGCACGCTCTCGACGCAGGCCGCGCCGAGCAAGGCCAAGCAGCTCGACCGCGCGCTCAAGGAGCTCGAAGAAGGGAAAGTTGAAATCCAGCTGCCCGCCGAGATCGTGCCCAAGCTCATTGGCAAGAAGGGCGAGACCATCAACCAGCTCATGGAGGACACGGGCTGCCTCGTGGACATCGACAAGATCACCAACGCTGTGCGGCTCTGTGGCACGAAGGAGAGCGTGGGCATGGCCATGAAGTTCGTACAGGAACTGATTGAGGACCAGTCGCAGCGCGAGCGCGAGTTCTCGGTCCACGACCGCGAGTACTTCCCGTCCTCCGACTACGCGACCTTCAAGTTCCACTTCTTTGCCGAGTTCCTTATGGGTAACAAGGGCCAGCAGCTCAAGATCTTGCGCACGGACGCATCGGACGCCAAGATCAAGGTGTTCAAGGACAGCCAGAAGATCCACGTGATCGGCAACAAGACCCAACTCAAGGCGATGGAGGAGGCACTCCGCGAGCGGCTCCGGGAGTTTGAGACCCACCACTGGCTGTACGAGGTGGCCGACAACTACGTTCTCAGTCTGATCATCGGCAAGAAGGGTGCCAAGATCAAGCAGATCGAGGACGAGTTCAAGGAGCACAATGTGAAGATTGAGATCCAGGGAGAGCACGTTTGTGTCTACGGTGACTCCCAGACCGCCATCGAACAGGCCAAGGGCAAGATCATGGAGATCGTCGACGCCAACCAACGGTCCGTGTTCTTCACGTCGCAACACCTGCTCAGTGTGCTGTTCAACAACAAGCGCGCTAAAATGACCGAGATCGAAAAGTCGAGCGGCTGCAAGCTTAACGTCCCACAGGGTGCGTGGTCGCCCGGCGCGAACCGAACGGCCGCTGTCTCTTCGGAAAAGGTCAAGATCACGCTCACGGGTACGCTCGAGGCCATCACTGAGGCGAAGAACCAACTCGAGAAGCTGGATGAGATCCACCACGTGCGCTACTTGCCGCTCGACGACGACGAGGTGCCAACAGTGATTGGCAAGAAGGGTGAGACGATCTCACAGCTCGAGAAGAAGAGTGGTGCCAAGCTGCGTGTGCTCCGTGACGATGGCGGCAAGGGAGATGGTAACAAGGAAGGCTCGAGTGCTGCACCCGCAGAGCTGGAAATGTTGGGTACCGAGGAGCAACTCACGGCTGTGCAGAAAGCGATTGACGAGCTGTTGCAGACCCAGAACCGTGAAATCTTGCAGCTTGATCCATTCGCGACAGGCTGCTTGATCGGCAAAAAGGGCGAGCGCATCAAGACGCTTCGCCAGTCCCACCCGGACGCCAACCTCGACGCGTTCCCGAATCGTGGACAAGTGCGCATCAAGGCCGCCAATCCTGAGGCCCTCAAGGCTTGTGTGGACCACGTGTTGCAATTCTTGCGTGAAACGCTTGTGGTCGAGTCGGTGAGGGTGCCGACGCCCGAAAAGCAGGAAAGTGGCGCACGCACGACTCCCGCCAACTTCAACACGATCCTGGAGAAGAACCCAGCAATCGCGGCGCGTCTGCAGGAACTGGAGGCAGAGGGTGGCGAGAACACCAAGGTGACGATTCAGGAGGACGGCAAGCTGGCCAAAATTCGAGGCTCAGCTATGGGCATTGGCACCTTGAAGGCATTCCTCGAAATGCTCGTGTCACTTTCAGAGGACTCACATTATGTGGAAACCATCAAACTGCCCGCGGCGTCGTTTGGGTCGGTGCTTCTCGAGAAAGCAGCGGCTGACGGTACTGGCGGCATCAAGCTGAATGAGAACGCTCTTCGCATCTGCAAGCTCACCGGTTGTGAGATCCGTGTCAAGAAGCAGTCGGTCGCTGGATCCAAAGAGGGTTCCCAGGGCGTGGTCTTGATCGAGGGCGCCAACCCTGCAAAGGTTTACGACGCAAAGGATCAGGTTCAAAAGGTGCTGCAATTCTACCACAGTGACTCGATCCAGATCGTGGAGAAGCTGCCGCAGAGCGCTATCCCACGCTTGTATGAGCTGCTACCGTCGCTGACAGCCAAGTACAATGTTGTTTTCTCGATGGTCGACAAGACGTCGCTTCGCGTATTTACCGACAGTAAGAACGCGGCCAAGGAGGTTGTAGCTCTCCTGAAGAAGGAGCTGGATGCGTGGAAGAAGCAACACGTGGATATCCCGATCCCAGCTTGGATCGTGCCTGCGCTGGTTGGCAAGAACGGTGAGACTATCAAGAAGCTCGCTGCCGAGAGCAACAACGCCAAGCTCGACCTCAGCCCTCCATCCGGCAACGCGGGTTTCCAGCGTGGCGCGCAGCAGGAAGACCGAGCGTTGACGATCAGCGCCCGCGATGATGCGACGGTCAAGCTTGCGATCACGAAGGTCAAAGAGTTCATTGAGATTCAGAAGAACCGAACCTCGACGCTGGATGTGCTGAAGTCAAAGTTGGATCTCGTTCTGAGCGTCAAAAAGGAAGCTCCGTCAGGTGTGCAGTTCCATGTCGTCCATGCGACGGGCAAGGAAGGTATCGTGCAGGTCGTTCTTTATGGCGGTGAGCACGAGACTCGTGAGGCCGTTATTGAGAAGATGGAGCACCTGATCGAGACGAGCGTGCTCGAAACAATAGTCTTGCCTCCTCAGGCAATCAACTCAATCGTCGGTGCTTTGATTGGCAAGAGCGGTGCTAACATTCGCGCGCTCCAGAAGGAGTTCCCCCAGGTCAAGATCGACATTCAGCGCGATGATAGCTCGATCAGTCTGAAGGGCCCTAAGGATGAGGTCTCACAGGTGAAGATCGTCATGGAAGACAAGGTCCAAGAGCTGCTGCGGCAGCAGGAGGCGTTCGAGGAACGCAACCGCCAGTACGAAGAGGAGCGCAACCAGCAGCGACGCGGCAAAGCGAGCGCGGGAGCGGCTGCTAATGGAGACGGCGATACAGCGGGTAAGAAGGACGAGGAGGAGTCGGAGGATGAGGGAAAGCCAGCGCAGCCTCCGCAGCGAGTACAGCGCGGGCCTGTCGGTGGCTCCGGGATTATCGACACGTCCAAACTCACGAAGAACCAGCGCCGCCGGTTGCGCAAGCGCGCTGAAAACGAGAAGAACAACGATGTGCTGTCCATGATCATGGGCGGTGACGACGCCAAGCCTGCTGCTGGAGCTGGTGCTAGCGGCGCAGTCTCGAACGATGAGAGTGGCGGCTACTACCACTCGTCCAGCGGCTACTCGCTGCGACTGTAGGAAATGGTGGTGACAGCGTTTGAGACCAAGATCAGCGAAAAAAGCTGGTTGCTAGCAAGTCGAGCCATTGCTACCCACTGGCTCTAACCGGCTGACTCGAGAGGAAGCTGCAACCCACCCATGCGGGACTTGATACGATGAATAACGTTGTGCAAAATGTAAGCAGGATATCAGTTTTGATTGAACGCGTTTGCCTGGCTTATCAGGTACAATGGTGGATCACGCTGTCTATGCACTTCCTTTAGGCAAGTCGGCAGACACCGGAAACGAATGTCGCAATCATTCGGAGAGCGTCCTCAGTGACCAGGGAGACTATCAATTCTTCTGCACTCGATGTGTTGCGGTCGGCCTCCCGATAACTGCTGAAACACGTTTAAAGTCGAACGAGCTATTCTCGGTGCGCTGGAAATGGCGCTTCTGCATGGTGGTAGCGCGATCAATTGGCGTTCCAGAGGGACTTGCTTCTGCCCAGCGTCCCCATCATGCCACGCACAAAGCCTGACGCATCGGCGAAGCATGCTGAAGGATGCGATACGCAACGTCATGTGGCCGGGTGTGAGTCATCACAACGGAGCGACGGCTTCCGCAGCCAATCGCATCCAATGCGGAGCATCCAGGTCGGGCGGCCAACCGTTCGGCGACTCGTTCTTCCCGCGTCGACCACGGCACGCGCACTTTTGAAGGACGGGCGTAAGCTAAGCGAGCGTACCGCCAGCTTGCTCGCGCCTATCCTGTTCAATTCGGCTTTGAGTGTCGCCGTCGCGTGGCTCGTGGCGCTCTGCTTCAGCTTCGGTAACATCTTCTCCGGACGAGCGCCGGTGCAGCAGTCGCACCGGTCGTTTCTGATCGCGACCTTGGTTTGGGTGCACGTGTTCTTCTGCGGCACCGTGTGGGTTGCGCGGTCAATCTCATTGTTCCACTTGCACCTGCGTCCGGAGCACCGCGCCGGCGCCATTCGCATGCTACTCAAGATGCTTCGTCGCACCGGCGTGTGGTTCGTGTTCTCCGCGGGCGCGGTTGCCGCTGTCGGGTACGGATGCGGAAGCCTAAACGACAGCTCGCGCCAGTACCGACCCGAGATCTACTTGTGTTCGCTCTTTTACTACTCGTTCGTGCCCGTCGCGGACCGCGCAGCCAGGCGTATTTACCGACACGAGACCGTCGAAGGTCAGCAGCATGCGAAGCAGCGACAGAGCGACCAACCGATGAAAGCCAAGAAGCAAGTGCGCGGGGGCCGCCGCCGCCGCTGGGTAAACAAGGTGTGCCACGGCAGTGTCGTGCTCATCGCATTCCTCGTCCCCTTCGTGTACGTCCACTCGATCAGCTTTATGGGCGTCGAAGCCACCACGCGGTTTGCTGCGGCACTCACAGTCGTGAGTCTCGCACTCAAGATTGTCATGCAAGAAGTCGCCAAGCTCTACATCGTGCACACCAAGATCCGCAATGCCCGCGCGATGGCGCTACTGGTCGCGTTGCCCACGGTGCTCATTGATACTCAAGTGCGCATCCTGTTGCTACGCTTCCAGAGCGTCCAGCTCGCGGTATCGACGACGATGGCACTAGCGCTGGGAGAGATCGCGGCGCGCATCGCCAAGGCCAAGTGGCTCCAACGCCAGATCCGACGCCGTATCCTCGCGGTCTCGCGGCGGACAAGTGCAACCTCGAGTGTCTTGCCCGCCACATCTCCACATGAACAACATTTGAAGGAGCAAGACGAGGAGCTGGAGACGTGGTGCGCACAGCTGCGCAAGTATCACGCGATCGAGCTCTCGGCGGACATGTACGCCGAGTATTTGGCGATCGGCTGCTCAAGTGCGATCGCTGTCATCTTCGGCGACCACCCGCAATATCTGCTGCACTCCGAGAGCGCCCCGGCACCGCCTGGTTCGTCCGGCCCGCGCGTGGCGGCCGCGCTGCTCGGCCAGGTGGCGGTGGAAGTGCTCGTGGATTTTGCAGCCTGCGCTGTCGAGCTCTCGAGCGGGCTCGTTCCGCCAGACGAACACCAGCGCGCGTATTTTCTCGTGTTCTTCGTGGGACTCGCGATCATCAACGTCAATACCTCGCATACTGAGGTCTTCGTGCTCGAACCACGGATAGGGACTCGTTGCGCGACTCCAATGAAACGGGCAGACGTGCTATCCGCAGTACCACGTGAGGCCACCGGTTTCATATGATCTGAGAGGTGATCAAGCGTCGGTTCGATCGCTGTCACCACTAGGAATAGCAAGTCGCCTCTGTCCTCTCGACAGACTGTTCCACCGCACCCTTCGCTTGAGCCCCGCCGCGTCATCAGCCAGTCATGCAGATGCCCCAGCGGCGCGGCCGCGCCGACGCACTGCTCTCCGGCGCGTGGTCGTCGCGGCGCGTCGTGCAAGTGCTCCCCGCTTCCGCCCCGGCGCCGTCGTCAGCTGCCCCACCGGCTTCCCGCGGACCCCGCGGTGACGCGTCCGCGCCAGGTGCGCCCGAGGCACCGCCGCTCTCGTCTTCGCCGCCACGCACGCTCGGCACGTCGATGCGGCTCGCGGTCCACGCCGTCGTGGCCGTCACGCGGAACGCGTTCGTGTCGTCGCTCGTCGCGTGGCTGGCGGCGCTCGCGTTCAGCCGTGGGAACCCGTTCGCCGCCTCGACACACGCGCAATCACACGTCGAGTTCCTCACGGCCACGCTGCTCTGGGGCGATCTCTTCTTCAGCTCGGGCATGCTCGTGGCGCGCTCGTCGTCGCTGTTCCGACTCCACGGCGTGGCCGCGCCCGACACGCGCCTGGGCGCTGCGCGGGTGCTGCGCAAGATGTTCCCGCGCACGTGCGCGTTGCAGCTCGCGATTGCCGGCACCATCGTGAGCATCGCGCAGCTCTCGTCGCGGTGCGCGGCCGCGAGCGCGCGCTGGCGGGCGCTGCGCCCGGAGCTCTACCTGAGCATGGCCGTGAACCACCCGTACACGACCTGGGTCGACGTGGTCGCGCGCCGCATCTACAAGCGCGACACCGTCGAGGGCCGGCTCGCGGCCACGACCAAGCAGCAGCAGCTGCTCCAGCGGCGCCTCGCGAGCGGCGCGGCCCACAGCTACAACCGCAGCCGACGCGACACGCTCGGCGCCATCTTCGCGGCGCTGCGCGCGTCGTCCATGGATCGCTCCAGCCTCGCCGCGCTGCCTGCGTCGTCGCCGTCGTTCCGGACGTCGTCGACGCCGCGGTCCCCGGCCACAGGCTCGACGGCCGCAGCGGAGCCGGCACGAACCTCGCGCTGGTCGCGCGCGCTGGCGGCGTCGACGCAGAACCTGCCGCCGCTCGCGTGCATCACGTTCCCGACGCTGTACGTGCACGCCATGTCGCGCGGGGGCGTGGCCGCGACGGCGCGCGACCACGTCGTGCTGTTCACGGCCGCGAGCCTCGCGGTCAAAGTGGCCATGCAGGAGACGGCCAAGC
>JAMFLL010000155.1:0-58650 GCA_027475725.1 Pythium rhizo-oryzae | reverse complement strand
ACCCGGTTTGTGGTTTTCTTTTTTTTAGTCCAAAGAGCCCCCTGTTGTTGTGCTTGAAGGGCAAAACCCCCCCCCCCCCCCCCCCCCCCCCCCCGGGGGTGGACTTGGGAGACGTTGGGCATCTCACCCCCAAACGTTATTCATCTCACCCCTTGACAAAACGTGTGTACGCTCCGCTGGACTGTCGTCCAGCAAGGCGAACCGCGCCACGCGCCCGCTGCGCTAGAGCGCTCCCGGCTCGCCACCCTAGGCTTCGCTCCGGCGGCGAAATCATTCCAAACATCATAGGACGTGAAAATACGTTCGGCGGCGGCCGCTTTTCTGTGGCCGACCTCCGCTTCGCTACGGTGGCCGACAGAAAGAGCCGTGACCGCCACGTCAGGTACTCACTATTTGACAAATGATTCGAAATGGTTCAAAATGGTTCGAAATGGTCATCGCTGATTGGTTGTGGGATGAGATGTCAACCCTACCTCCCTTATGTACGATTACATACACCCACAAATGCGATTGGAACAATTTATCACCGCACTTTGAAAAAATGAGAGCTTTACGTAATTCTCTCAAACTATTATGTGAATGGTCCTATGATAGGACCATTCACATATACGAACACCTGAGTGCTGCGTTCTGCTGTCTCACCCAGAGTCTATTTTCAACTAAGTACTTAGTTAATGACATAGCCCCAAGAGAGTCGTTAAACCCCGAAAAAAACGTGAGTGACATTTTCGCGAACTGCTTTTCGAGATCAATCCAGGGGGCTTCGCCCAATAAAGTTGGCGTCTATTGTGTTACATCTGTGTGAACGGCGATAGCGGGTACGGTTGTAAGGTTCTTTTGTAAGGAATCGTCAATAGGTCTGGGGTTGTCGCTAGCTGGAGCGCTTCCCTACCCTTCCGACCAAGCTCACGTAGCGTGCATCGCTTCCTCGTTCCACTACAGCGAGTCCCCACCCCCAACGTCGGCATGACTTGACATGACTTGACCAGCTCAGCAACCTTCCCCGTGCTTCTTCCCCATCACCTCCTGCGCGAAGCGCGGGAATAAACTGGGGGACTCCTCGGCTATAGGAATCGTTAATCGCACTCCAATAGATCTCACTGAAAAAGCAAGCAAATAGCTTCTTCCCCATAAAGCGCGAGTGTATTCGTGCATATGCTTCTGCCATGAACGTCGTGGACGCGTGTGGCCCCAGGAGAGTCTCTTGGCCGTGTTGTGCCGCATGATCACAGGCTGAGGGGCTGTCAGCAGTACCGTCGGTGTGCGCCGGGCGCGCTTATACGATCACCTGGTGTACGCGCCGCGGTCAATCTGGTGGTGGCCTGTATTAGACTCACCCAGGAAGAACGGGAGACTTGGAGGGATGTGACGATGCCAATGGTTGGACGCAGCAGAAACACTTCATATATGACTAGGGATCCACTACTCCAGTTAGCTGACGAAGCATGCATGAGTACACACGCACTGCTATGATTCCTTGTTTGAAGCGTTTACCGGAGGGCGCAGAAAATTTGGATTCCAACTCATTTTATGAACCCATTGGCACCTATGAGATATCTCATAACGGAGAGAAGGAGAACACGGAAGAATAGCAAATATATAGAAAATAGTACAGTGACAGCATTTATGCACCCCTGGTTTCAACCAGGGTTCAAGCCGCCCATAAAACAGATTCGAATAAATTCCAACGTTTCCACGAGCGCTCAGCCGGTAGGCCCATCACGCCATGGGCGTTGCAGCGACGCCCCAAGCCAAGCAACGCCAGCGCTTGGCTGGCTGGCTAAGTTATTCTATTGAAAATTACACTTCTCAACTGCCGAATGACATATGGTACAGGGTGGGGTGTCTACAGTGAGAGGGTCGCGAAGGAGGTGCGTGCTGCTGAACGATGTAGGCGTCAGACAGCAAGTAGCTGCCCACGGTTCTCAAAGAAAGCCCCGAACGTCGGTGTCATGAGGAGGTGACGCAAGACCAAATCGATTGAGCTGAGTTCGTCTTCGTTAGCACGCCAAAGCAGTGCACGGTAGTGGGCCGCGAACAGCACATGAACTTCGATGCACATCGCCAGGGTGGACCTGGGTCGTGATTCTTCAAAAACGATCTTGTTCCTGTCCATCCAAAGCACGCGGATCGTGATCAGGCGCATAACATGCCAGAGGGTGGCGACGGTGTCTTGATGGTCAATCCACGCGGAGCCGGCAGGCGGTGTGTTGATCAATGTCTCCCAGGTAAGCTCACAACCAAATAGAGGGGACCAATCCGCCCAGATCCAACCCCAGAGTGCCTGTGCGGGCGAACACTCGAGGAACCGGTGTGCGTACGTCTCCACAGCCGAGCAGTGTGGGTGGGGGCACAGGATCGCGCCTGGGTTGCTCTGTTGGAGCCACCAGAACCGGGCTCCGACTGGAAGAGTGTAGAAAAGGATGCGGATCCACACGTCGTGGAGCACTGGAAGCACGTGTCGTCGGAGTTCGTAGCTGGCGGCAAGCACTCCGCGACGCCAGCGCTTGGCTGCAAAATGCCTTCGCTAGATCCTGTGTGGCCCACATAGTGTGGGTGCACTTCGACCTCGCTTTGTGTTTGTAAGCCGCAGTATATTATTTGCCATACTGATAGCAGTATCCCGTCACCATGGACACCCCCCGCGAGACTACCTGGGAAGCCCACGACGACAGACCCCGCGAAGAAGCCGCGGAATCCCCCGACAAGGACCCAAAAAGATCTGGCCCGAGAGGCCGCATTTATGGCGATATTCTTCCTCTTCTACTCCGCCATCCTAGCTGTTGGCTCGAACTTGGCAACCGAGTGGCGCTGGGAGAAGACCAGCGAAGCGCAATCTCCAATTTCAGATTAATCTTGTTTCGAGAAGTCAGGAAAATCTGTAACTCAATTTATTGTAATTATTGCCTTCCAATCCCGATCGGTTCGGGGCTGTTAGTTTTGGACCCCGGATGTTTCCATCAGAGACACTGAGGGTACAAGACCCCAGGCGATTGGCCTCTTGGTGCAATAGAAACGTCAAAAACGCTCTAAGTTGCATGGATGCGACACGATATCACGGAAATACAGCCATCTTAGCGACAAGAAAATGCAGCTTTGGATTGTTTTGGATTGCAAAAGAGATTGGAGGGCATCCAGTTCATAATTGAATCTCAATAATTGCAATTAATTAGTTCCGAAATTGCTTTTTGCGCTTCACTGGAGAAGACCCATCTCGACAAAGACGCCCCCGGCTTCGCAACCACATACGCAGGCGCGCGCGTGGACGCATTCAGGATGTGCTACACCATCGGCAGTAAAGAGACCTACCACTCGTACACAAGCCCATCCCTGTTCAACTCGATCAACAAGACCGACGGCTCGGTCTCGCGCATCATGCTCACCGGTTGCCAGCTTCTGGAGGACGGGCGGAACATGCACGGCACGCAGATCTCGTTCAACGGCGGATTCGCTAAGTTTTTGCGCCGCTTCTGCGACTCGGGGGCGCCGTTGTGGGCGCCGTGGATCCACTTTGTGGCCATTACCGCGCTGTTGATGGCGATTGTTACGTTATTGGCCACGCGTTGTGGTGGCGTTGGCAGGTGCTACGCGGTGCCGCTGGCATGGACGGCGACGATGGCTGCTTGCATCGCCTCGGCGTTGCAGCTCGCGACGACGGTCGGCTGGGCTCTTGGGCTGGGCTTCAATGCGATGAGCTTGGGCGGGTGCTACATGGGAGCCATGATGCCGTGCATCTTGTCGAGTGGGGGTGCGATTTTCGCCTACCCACGCGACGTCAGTCCAGAGTGTCGCCTCGTATCCGGACTTGATTGTTGGAAAGCAGATTTATTAATGAGAGAGTGTGGAAACGCCTAACGTCGAACTACCTACGGCTCTAAGCTCACTCTCGCGCCATGCAGACTTCATGCAAAGGACGAGTGCCCCCTTGGGCCTCCTCAGTCCAACTGGGACACACACAGTCGGGCCTGTGGCGGCACGTGCCACAGCCCAATCACTCCAGGAGCCGTGTGGCGCTGGCACCGACCTTGCACTCGGTCGCGTGCCGCCACCACACCGTCCACGCTCCGACATGCGCTCACGCGCTCCCTCTGGCGGCACGATCCCGTCGGCGCCTTCCTCTGCAACAACGACTCGATCCAGGCACGCGCTCGGGCCGTGATTGGCCAACCCCACGCACAAGGGTTGGTCACCGCCTGCTTGTCCTGGTTGCCAGCGTGAGACAGATCAGGCACAGACAGTGGGACTGGACGCCAAATCGTCACACCAGATGACAGCGCCCCACTGATCTGGCTACGCCGTGTTGAGCACCACCGAGATGAGCTCTTCATCGCCGGTTCCACGCACGTACTCACGAACACGCGCGGGCATCGAGTCGAGCATACCATCGAGACCTTCCCATGAGTTCTCGACGTCTTGCAGGCCGACCCACTTGACACTCAGCTCCCAGCGGTTGGCGTCGTCGTTGAAGCGATGCCCTTGGATGGCCTCGACGCCAAGCTCAATGCCTTGCTCAGAGACAAACTCACGTAGCTCCTCGGTCATGCCGAGCGACGGGTCGTGGTAGTACTTCAGTCGGGAACCGTGCACCTCGTACTTGGACTTCGAGAGGACATGCTCGATCAGGAATGAATGAGAGCGAGTCTCTAGCACCCGAAACGGGCCGAGCCACGTAGCGAGGAGCTTGCGGTTGGGCAGACGCTCATCAATCCTCGACCAAAGGACGAAATCACCAGCATCAAAGTTGCATACCGTCGCACGCTTGGAGGCCATCTGCTGCAGTCGCTTGCGCTCCTTCTTCTCCACCACTTCGCGATGCAGACCGTGGAGGCTGCGCCGGGTGTCCGCGAGCCACGCCTCGATGTCGTCCATATTGACCGTGACGAGATCCATTACGCCATCACGCGGGACAGCGATTGCGTCCAACGCGCTTGACTTGGGCAGACACAGGAAGAGTTCAACAGGCGCGTGGCCATCCAGTGAGTCGACAGCAGTGTGGTTCAGACACGCTTGGACCAGCGGCAGTAGATAGGGCCACTGAGTTGTATCGAGCCGATACTCGAGCAACATCACGCGGAGCACCTGGAGAAGGTCCTTGTTCAGCCGCTCAACCGTACCATTCACCCAGGGAGCATACACTGGAGAGAACGTGCGCTCAATCTTGAGACGGGAGCACACACGATCCATGGTCTGGTTACAGAAGTGAGAGCCTTGGTCCGAGATGAGATGCTTGGGCGTACCGTAGCGCTTGTGCCACTCGATCAATCCATCTGCCGAGATCACGCTGTTCGGCACACCACTCGGGAAGAGCTCACAATAGTGTGTCAGCGAGTCCTTGAGCACCAGCACATACGAGTTCTCACCATAACCCTCACCGAGGTACAGGTAGTCCCAGTGGAGACCTTCATTGCGCTCCGTCGCCGTGAACGTGGGGCCCCAAGGTCGCTGGATGATGCGTGGGCCTTTCACGTGCTTACACAACAAGCACACGCGGACGAACGCTTGGGCTTTCGCCTCTAGACCTTCAATGTGGAACCGCTCAGAGAGGGTTTGCACCATAGCATCCACGCTACGATGACCTTGACCACCACAATGAGCGACAATGAACAGACGCTGCAGCAGGTCGGTTGCCTTCGAAGGCACCCATAGCTTGTCGTTGACCGTGACAGCACCATCCACCACATCATGACCTTCAGCATCGTCTCGTAGGAGCCGGCGATGGGCTCCCTGCGCACGAACAACGTCATCGCGCGTCGGGAATACAAACACGCCATCATCGAGCGGACGCACTGGGCTTGCTGCTTGTTGCGCGGCTGCTTGACGTCGAGTGCGCACAGCCATCGCCCGAGGGACACTCTGCGTCGCCCAGCGAGAGAGGATATCAGCCCATACATTGTGCACTCCTTCGATGTGATCGATCTCATAGTGTAGACCACCAATGCGCATCGCCCACCGTTGCAGCTTGTCTTTCACATGTTGTTTCAACTCTGTAGCCGGTGAGAAGATGTAGATCAGGTTCCGATGATCGCAGAACATCCGAAAGCCGGACTCACGTAAGAGCAAGTACTCGAGTTCCGTACACGCCTTGACGATAGGAAAGGCTTCTTTTTCGATCGTGGACCAGTTCCGTTCTGCGCCGCTGAAGGTGCCGCCCTTACAAACCAGAAGGCGGTGCTGCTGCTCGTGAACCGGTGCGTCCTTGTTCCATTCATCGACTTGGGTAACGATGATGCTCCATCCCTCCATGGACGCATCGGTGAACAGACAAACGTCACCTGCATCAGACGGAAACTCAAGTGGGACCGCCGTGGCCACCAACTTCTTCACATCGTCGAAGCACCGCTTTTCGGCCGCGGTCCATGTGACCGCCATCTTCAAGGCGTTCTTGTTGCGGCGCCCTGCCACCGCGACAAGCCGATCGAGCTTGACGCGGAGGGGAAGCGAGATACGCGCATAGTCAGGGATAGAGTCGCGCAGCCACCCGACTGCACACACGAAGTGCTGCAGCTCTTGAGCTGTCGTGGGTAGCGGCATGTTACTCAAACCAGACAAGCGTTCCGGGTCATGGCGCACCTGCGAGCCCGAGATTATCTTGCCACACCACTTGATCTCGTGACAGTAGACAGTGCTTTTCTTCGCGTTAAGCTTGAGGTCATGGGTACGGATGATTTCAAAGAACTCGCGCAGCGTGGCGAGGAATGAGACATCGTCCTCTGCGAAGATGATGATGTCGTCGATCCACACGAGGCAGCGCCCCTGAAGCGGAGAAAGAGCACGCTGGAGCTGGGCCTGGAAATGCAACGCGCTGACACGTGCGCCTTGCGGGACACGCGTCGGAGTAAAAATACCGTCCTCGGTCATCACCGACATCCTGCGAGTCGGGTGTAGGCCGAGCTGCCAGAATCCCTTCATAAGATCGAATCCACCAAAAGCGTGACTTCCACTCACTTGTGGCATCACGACGTTGAGGTTGGGCATGGTACCCGCGATCGGGACCGTCATGCTGTTCACGACACGGTAGTCGGTAGTCATGCGGAAGTCCACACCTGGTCCTGGCTTGCGAACGGGGTAACACGGGCTGGCCCACCTCGCCATGTTGTTCCGCTTGATATATCCATAAGCCTCGAGCTGGCCAGTATACTGGCGAAGAAACTGACTCTGCAGTGGAGCGTAGCGGCGTGGCTTGGCGCGGTACGGCACTGCGTCAGGCTTCAGCTCGATGCGCAAAGGTTCCAATCGCGCGGGCGGGTCTGGTCCAAGCTCAGTGCGCCATGTATCCGAGAATTCGGACAGCATGGAGCGGAGCTCAACAGCGTGCTGCGGGGCCAGACCTGCGTCCAGTGCCGCCGTGACCTTAGCCTCCAAGAGCTCCTCGAGCTCACTGGAGGCTGGTAGATCCTCATCGGGGAAAGGAAACACACTGGTGTCAGTCTCGACGAGCGGAGATGTTGCCAATTGTTCGAGCATGCGCTTGACGTCGATGCCGAGCGAGACCATCAGGTCATTGCCGATGAGAACATCACCGCCATCCCCAGGCATGACAAGACAGCGCACATCTTGGACGTTGACTATACCAGCGGCAGTCATGAGCCTCATGCCGACCGTGAGCTCAGACTCACACAGAACAGTGCGTCCATCAGCCATTTCTACGGTGATTGGCTCATCGAGGCACACCACTTGGACAGTTGAATCGGCATCTTGGAGACATTCCACCACACCAATGGGCACGACCGTGCGGTCGGCACCTGAGTCCACGACATAGCTCGCCTCGATTACACCACCAATTTGCACCATTCCTTCGAGTAGACCAGGCTCACTGACACCACTGCGCATCACTCGCTGGTTACGCTGCTCGCGTTGTTCCCGTGACGCCTTGAGCTTGGCCTTTGCGTCGGCCTTCTTCTCCTCGGGCAACGGGCAGTCGCGTAGCCAGTGAGCACCACCACACGCGAGACAACCATCAGACGGCGGCGGTCGTGCGGACGCCGAGCGACGCGCGCTGTTCGGCGCTGCCGGCAGAGAGTTCTTGAGCTTCGGCGCCGGCTTGCGGTCACCCACCGATGCCGAACGCGTGCCGCTTGGGGTCGGACGCGCCGGGACCGCAGTGGCGGCCTGGCGCGGGTTGCGCAACTCCGCCAACTGCATGTGAAACTGATGTTGGAGCTTCGCATGCTCCATCACCAGGTGAAACAGCTTGATATCGTCAACGCGACACCCACGATGTTCGAGCGACACTAAGCGCTCGATCTTCGACTTGAGCATGACCGGCTGCAGGAACTCGATCATCAACGTGCACCGCACCTTCATGACAGCTTTGTCTTGAGTATCGCGACCCACCAGGCTCTGTAGGCCGTTCTCCTCCACGATGCGGTTGAAATCCTGGAAGTACTTGAACACCCGCGCCTCGATGTCGTCCAGCGACATGTCCATCTTGAGGAGCAGCGTGAACAGCGCCTTGAGATCAGGAACATAATCGTTTTTCAGAGAGCGGCAGCGCGAGTCAATCACCTTGACGAGATCTTCCTCCGTGACTTGCGCCACCTCGCACTGGAGCACGTAACAACACAGGTTGTCCAGCACTCCTGGCAAGATCGAGTCCTTGACCGTGGCAGCCACGTTGCCATACTGCTCGTTCGTGACAGCACAGCGTTGCCGAATCTTGTTCTCGTACTGCACCCGATCTCGACGCCAAGAGACCAGCGTCGTGTGGTCCCAGCCCTTGAGAATCGGGGCGGCGATGACCTCGTACACCGGCTGCGCCGTCACCATGTCGACGTCGCCGTCCGAGTCCATCTTGACGCCCACCACCGAGCGTCGTGTGGCACACTCCGAGACCGAAGCACGCCCTTGTCTTGATCAACAAACCCGCAGTCACTCGCAGCTGGAAAGCGCAAGTGCCTACGCGCAAAGTCGACTTTGTCGCCTCGTATCCGGACTTGATTGTTGGAAAGCAGATTTATTAATGAGAGAGTGTGGAAACGCCTAACGTCGAACTACCTACGGCTCTAAGCTC
Organism: Pythium rhizo-oryzae; assembly: GCA_027475725.1. Lineage (NCBI taxonomy): Eukaryota > Oomycota > Peronosporomycetes > Pythiales > Pythiaceae > Pythium > Pythium rhizo-oryzae. The sequence continues at coordinate 49,640 of JAMFLL010000155.1, read as the reverse complement.
ACTCTCGCGCCATGCAGACTTCATGCAAAGGACGAGTGCCCCCTTGGGCCTCCTCAGTCCAACTGGGACACACACAGTCGGGCCTGTGGCGGCACGTGCCACAGCCCAATCACTCCAGGAGCCGTGTGGCGCTGGCACCGACCTTGCACTCGGTCGCGTGCCGCCACCACACCGTCCACGCTCCGACATGCGCTCACGCGCTCCCTCTGGCGGCACGATCCCGTCGGCGCCTTCCTCTGCAACAACGACTCGATCCAGGCACGCGCTCGGGCCGTGATTGGCCAACCCCACGCACAAGGGTTGGTCACCGCCTGCTTGTCCTGGTTGCCAGCGTGAGACAGATCAGGCACAGACAGTGGGACTGGACGCCAAATCGTCACACCAGATGACACAGATGCAGATGAACCTGATGTGAGTGCCATGGAGCCGGCAGAATGAACATTCGCTACGCTTAATATTGCTGTACACTAAAGCTCGTCAAGGTGGAAGATGAAGAGCAGTACGATTTTGTGCGTACTCAAATACATAAACAAGAAGCTATGTGTCTATCGAGTCTCTTTGTCTCTGCTGGATTCGGATACCGCGCATTTGGAACTCACCAATCCTGGATACCAATCCCCCGCCTGAGCGGTGCCGGCCTTCTCTATCCCTCTCGCCTCTACATTAACCTATCATGACTGAACATCCGATGCGGTACAAGGATCGCGCCGTGGATCCCTGCGATGCTGCGCTCGACCTCGCTCACCAACACAGCGAACTCCATTCTCCTGGCTCACTACGCCTGGCAGTCTGAGCTCGAAGATCGCCCTCGAGAGGCGCCATCACAATGTCCTACACCCCGGGTGTAGCCATGACCCATATGAAGGGCTCGTGGGAGATACTACCGTGGAGGATTGGGTCGATGGAGGGCGTGCGTTTCCCTTGGCTCGTTTGATTTGGCTGCTCAAGACGTTTCGGGCACTGTGCCTATCACCCAGCGCTCTACGCACCGTCTGATGTTTTTAAACATGCGAATCCACCAATGAGAGATATCTCAACACGCACAGGCTGCTTTTGCGACATTATTGCTGCTCAGTGTAATGAAGCCATTGTGGCATTTTGACTTGAGGTTTGTATCGTACTGGTCCGCAATCTTCGTGGGAAACGTCTCGGCTGATGTGTCCATGGGTCGACGGTGGGTACAGTACCGCCTGCCACCAAGAGCAAATTTGAACTCTTCTCCTATTTCATCCACTTGATCTCGTTTATCAAATGGTTTAAATCGTGTTGGCTTGCGATCCCTTCCCAGTGAAGGCTCCCACGGAGCGATGGGTGGGCGACCCACTGCTAGCCCATCCCCGCGCGACTCGCTCACATGTCCCTGCTCATACACCGCCCTTGGGCGCTTCCACTAACGCTGTGGCTGGCGTGTGAGCTGCAGTTTAGCATTTGCCAGCCCTAGAACAAGCCCCCAGTCGCCATGAAGACGCCCCGGGAGACCGACTGGGAAGGCCACTGCGACACCCCGCGGGGAGAGCCCGTGGAAGCCACCGGCAACGCTCCTGAGGACCCACGTAGAGCGCTCGTCATCTACGCAAATCTGCTTCACTTCCTCGCAGCCGGCGTTAGCGTCTTCGTGAACTTGAAGCCCGAGTGGCGCTGGGAGAAGACCCATCTCGACAAAGGCGCCCCCGGCTTCGCAACCACATACGCAGGCGCGCGCGTGGACGCATTCAGGATGTGCTACACCATCGGCAGTAAAGAGACCTACCACTCGTACACAAGCCCATCCCTGTTCAACTCGATCAACAAGACCGACGGCTGGGTCTCGCGCATCATGCTCACCGGTTGCCAGCTTCTGGAGGACGGGCGGAACATGCACGGCACGCAGATCCCGTTCAACGGCGGGTTCGCGAGGTTCCTGTGGCGCTTTTGTGACTCGGGGGCGCCGTCGTGGGCGCCGTGGATCCACTTCGGGTCGGTCATTGCGTTGCTGGTGGCGATTATTACGTTATTGGCCACGCGTTGCAGTGGCTGCGTCAGGCGCCACGTGGTGCCGCTGGCTTGGACGGCGACGGTGGCTGCTTGTGTCGCGGGGACTCTGCAGCTCGCGACCATGGTCGGTTGGGCCTTCGGACTGGGCTTCAATGCGATGACTTTGGGTGGAAGCTTCATGATCACGATCCTTGCACTTCTGTGCACATTGTTGGCAGCGTTAATGGCTTGGTGCGCCGTCAATCCGAAGCCGGCCGAGCCCGACGCCAACGCTTTGGAGCCGGCTGTCTGAAAATGGTCATAATACTCTTGATACTGTACTATAGAAATCTAAAATGAGAGCGTTGGTGCTTCCTATCAAGACAACGGGCTCCCGGTACACAATTTTGCAGACTCAGGCTCGATAACTGAGGACCAGCCTGTCTCGGACGCTTTGATTTGTTCGAGCCGCGATGAGCAGGCGGCTTAGCCGATGACAGGTGTGAATCCACCGCCTCTCGAGCTGGAGCAAGCTCTCGCGTCGGGGCTATTCGGTTGTGCTACACACTCGAAGGTATCGAGACCTGCCACCTGTAGATGATCGCTCAGACGCTCCACGACGACGCGCCAGTCATCCCAGACCGCGCGGCGGTGGTGCTCGCACGCTGGAAGCACCGTCTCGGTGTTGCTCGGGTCTGGGCTTCCTCTCGCGGGGCGGCACGGCTTGACAACCTCATTCTCCGGTGCATCGCACGTCGATGCGCCGACGACACCTACAGCATCCCCCGGATCGTCTTATCCGCGGACAGTTTCTTGCTCTTCTTCGACGGCGGCAGCCGGGGGAACCCGGGGCCCGGAGGGAGTGGCTCCGTCATCATCCGTGTCCGAGACGGGTTTGACCTGGTTTGGGTCGCGGCGATGTCATTCGCCTCCACCAAGACCACCAACAACTTTGCCGAGTTCCAAGGCCTCATCACCGGCTTGCGCGCCGCTGTGGCCTACAACTGGCACCCTCTCACTGTCATCGGCGACAGTAATATGATCCTCTCGCTCATGCGAAGGAAAAAGATTCCCAAAGCCGCCTCTCTGCGGCCTTTGTACCATCAAGCACGGCAAGCGGCGGCCTCACTCCGCGTCACAGGATGGCATCACCACTATCGCGCACAGAACAAGATGGCCGACAAGGCAGCAAATATCGCGATGGATGCCCGACGCAGTTTCCAGGCCTTCGCCCAAGACCCCCGACCGGAAGTCGACCTCGTCCGGGTGCTCATCCAACAGGATGTTGCGCCGTGGGCGACCCGCTTCCTGCTTTCTCCTCTCTCCCCTGATCGCCCGAGGGACAGCTAGGAGCCCACGCATTGACTGGGGCTGGAGGTTCTCGGAGAGCCTCCAGTCACCGCCTCTACCCAGCTAGCTAACTACAGGTAGCTGAAGGGTTATCGGGTTCTATATTGTAACTGATACATCACACAAATCAACGCCACCTGTAGATGGTCCGTCAGAGGTCATCTCGTTTCGAGCAAGCGGATCGGATGGTCTCGCCCACTGAACGTTGTCCACACACTGAATGAGTTCACCATACAGATCCTGTTTCCCGTGAGAGCATTTTCAATTTCCCGTTGCTTCTTTTGGCTCGGCATCACTAGGAGATCCCGAGTGGGTTTTGGAATGTGACGCAGATCGATCACTTGGGGGGGATCTTGCGGTACCGCATGAGAAGATTCGTTCATACGATGAACCGCCCCGACAACGGCGTATTCCAGCTTTGTACAGGTCGACTAACCATGGAGCATGGAGAACAGGAGCGCCAACTCGCTCGGGCGTGGTCATGTGAAAGGGGACATCCGTGCCCTGGTAGATGCTATGAGCAGGACTAGATCCATGGATGCGTCGATTGCGGTCGTTGAATTCCCATGTGCGACAGCGCGGGAACGCACCCAGCGCTGTGCCGCATTATTTTTTTTTACTTTTAAAAAAGATGAATCCATTGGTGCACCACAAACGAGAGATATCTCAACAGATCTTGTCGGTGGTGCTGTCGACTCGACTGTTGTGCACCATACAGTTGCGTTCGTACTGGTCCCCGATCTGGTCGAAACGGGGATGGGAACTCCCAAGGGGACGACGGCACGGGAGGCTCGTAGGTGCAGGCGACCCACCCCACCGACCCCTCAAGCTTAAACACTTCGCAAAAACCACAAACCGTAGTGTCCTATATGCTCACCAGAATGTCGCATGACCGTGTTGCCCAACCCGAGCAAATTTCTACGGTTATACGCGCTGGTCAGAACCATGTCGTAACCACAGACCCGTGAGAAATGCACATGGGTTCAATGGCAGAGGGCCGAAGCCGCCTTCACCGTCACCGTGACGAGGGCAAGGGGGAGGCTTGCGGCCCATCGTATCACTCGCTGCCTCTCACTTTATCATTCACCAGCCCAGCCGATACACCCGTCGCAATGGCCGCATCCCCCGACGCCCCCCACCAGACCCCAACCGAGCTGGGGAAGGAGGCCGACATCGGGAGAACGGTGTTGATGCTCAGCTGCTCGACCATTGTATCCCTCATCACACACTGGTGCACAGTGTGGCGCCATCAGACGATCAAGCTCGACCAAAAGGCCGCCGAGTTCGCCACCACCTACGCCGGCGCGACTGTCGGCGCGTTCGAGATGTGCTACACGATCGGCCGTGAAGAGACCTGCCACTCGTACACAAGACCGTCCGAGTTCGCATCGATCAATACAACTAACGGGACGGTCTCGTACGTCACACTTACGGGCTGCCAGCTGCTGGACGACGGACCAAACATGTTCGGCACGCAGATCTCGTTCTCCGGTAATTTTGCGACGTTCCTGCGCCGCTTCTGCGGCTTCGACCTCCCAGTGTGGGCTCCACGGATGCTGTTTGCGATGCTCGCGATGCTGTTGCTGGCGGTCGTTGCGCTGCTGGTCGTGCGATACAGTCGCTTTGGACAGCGACGTGCGTCATGGCTGTTGCGGACGGCAGTGGTGGCTGCCTTGGTCGCTCTTATTTTGCAGCTGAGCGTCATGGTGTGCTGGGGCATCGTGCTGGGTTTCAACGCGATGAAGCTCGGCTGGTGCTTCTATGTCACGCTTGTGGCCATGGCGTACTCTAGTGTGGGTGCACTGATGGCTTGGGAAGCGACCAAGTCGGTGGCGGACGCGACCAGCAATACGAGCGCGATTCAGGAGCCTGTCTGAACATCCATGACATTGTAGGGCCAGAAGAGGCCGGATCCTCCTACTGCACGCGTGCTAGCTATCCATCGGCAACTGGAAACGCAAACTCTATTCATTGCCTCGTTCGATTTATTACACCTAAGGCTTGTGTGCACGGGCTCTGGGATACGCGTGCCCCTGCATGGTAATGTGGAGGAATGGATACAACGGCGTCGGCTTCTCACAGGGATAACCTAGACACAGTGAACGCGAATTCGGCTGGTGCGCCGTGCGACAGCGCGAGAACCCTTGCAGCACCTTTTGGTACAATTTTACAATTTTTGAATCTGTGGATCCTTCTATGAGAGATATCTCAACACGCGTGTTATTGGCAATGAGGCAATGGCTCATTGCCTCTTCCCCAGAATGGAGTTCACGCTGGGTGTAATGATCAGCTTTTGGGCCCCAGATATAGCAGTGGCGAAAATCATAGACCAAACGTGTTGAGCATCAGCCAAGATTCACCCACCCTTCCTACAGTCAAACCTTCGGTTTGTCCCAGGTTCCAGCCACTGACGGGACTTGAATACCACCTTCCCCCTCATCATCGGAGGGGGTCGCTTCGGACGACGTCGGCGCTTCACGACCATTCTTTGGCTGCGTCTGCTGTGCCGGTAATAGAGCCGAAGCACACTTCATATTTTGCCACCACAAGCACCAGTCTCCCACTGTCATGGAGTCCCCTCCTGAGGCACCCCCGGAAGAGCCCGCCGCCGAAGCCCCCGACAAGGCTCCGGCAGATCAAGTCCGAAGGTCCGTCACAACCCCCAGTGTCCTGCTCTTGATCACAGCCGTGGGACTTCTCACCACCACCTTGTGGGGCGAGTGGCGCATGGAGAAGATCCGTCTCGACAAAGACATCCCGACTTCGCAACCACATACACTGGCGCGCGCGTGGACGCATTCGAGATGTGCTACACCATCGGCTCCAACGAGACCTGCCACTCGCACACAAGTCTATCCTTGTTCAACTCGATCAACAAGACCGATGGATCCATCACCGGCATCATGCTCACCGGCTGCCAGCTCCTGGACGACGGACGGAACATGCACGGCACGCAGATCCCGTTCAACGGCGGATTCGGCAAGTTTTTGCGCCGCTTCTGCGACTCGGGGGCGCCGACGTGGGCGCCGTGGGTCCACTCCGCGGCGGTTGTCGCGCTGGTGGTGGCGATTGTTTTGCTGCTGGCCACACGCTGCGGTGGCGTTGGTAGGCGCTTCGTGATACCGCTGGCATGGACTGCGACGGCGGCTGCCTGCATCGCCGCAACGCTTCAGCTTGCGGCCATAGCCGGCTGGGTCTTCGGGCTGGGCTTCAATGCGATGAGCTTGGGTGCCAGCCCCTGGATCACGATGATGTGGTTCCCCTGGTTGTGCCTTGCCCCACTAATCGCTGGGCTTTACGCCGCAGAGGCGGCGGAAATGGCCAACGCGAGCGCGATTGAGCCGCCAGTGTGACCACGCACTTCGCGGAACACCGGTCATGTACAATAGAGCCAGGCAAGGCTAATAGTGTGAGTTCTGCAAAGCCTAGTAAACGAGAACGTCCACTCTTCTCCATCAAATTATTTTGTTCCGTCACTCCGAGGAAATGGTTGTTGTGCAAAGAGCGTGACGTCATCAAAAGAAGGTGTCTACTAGATTCAGCGTCGGTGAGTGAGGACTAGCGCGCCAGTGAGTCTCACGCATAGAGGAATCAAGCAGGACATCCGACCGACTCGGCCTTGGCGCGCTGGTCCGAGTGCACATATCTCTCGCGCAAGGCGATTCGAATCAGTGGATCTACGGACCGTAGACTACTGTTGATGTTAGCGGAGGAGCTAGGTAGGAGAGAGAAGACGAGGTGAGTAGGAGAAGGCAAAAGCCAGTGTGTTATTAGGTTAGACAGGAGAAGTGTGTCGAGGCCCGTAAGGCCCGAGACATCAGGGAAACTGCATGCACATGCAACAGCGTGTTTGGAGACTCAGTTGGTGACACTTGCAATCTGTATGTGATACAGAGAGAAGGTATAAGGAGTCCGGTGCCACCCCTGGCACCGCCGATCAACTCTTGAGGTTCAAGGGAACTGTGTCCCCTGGATATAATTCCTCAGAGGGATTAGATGTACCAGGTTTATGGTACTGCAAGGAGAGTCGCATGTACTGACTCAAGTCATTTACATCTACAGCCCCTCCGAATTGGGTCAGTCATCATTTGTGACACTCCGGGTTAGTGTGCCACATTTCGACAAAGCGCCGTACGGGAGGTTTAGAGTATTCACCCGAGAGGTAAAAACCTGTTTTAGAATCGACCGACGGCTAAGTCTCTGTAATCGAGATTTGGTAGTTTTGGGCTTTGGCACGCTCTGGTGAATTTTGGGTTTTCGCACCCCGGATCGGAAATACTCCTCGGATAGTTTCGGCCATCGCGATGGCTCGAACGAAACAAACAGCGCAAAAGTCCACTGGTGGAAAGGCGCGTCGCAATCTTGTGAAGGCTGCGGCACGCAAAACTGCGCCCGTTCCGGTGCAGCGCGTGCAGAGGCGCACTTGGGTGCATGCGGACAACGACATCGACTCTGCGGAGGATAATCAGCTCGTCTATACGGATGCTGCGGGCGCCGTCGTTGCTCTGCGCGTTGTGAATGAGAAAGAGCGCGTCTATCACGAGTCCGACGGTAGCTACACGCTTGCGGCGGATGGCTCGAAGATGTGGAAGGTCTTTCGCATTGACGATTGCCGTATGAACGACGATGACACCTTCGAGTACCGTGTCATTTGGTGGAAGCCGAAGGGCAAGATGGTGACCACGTGGCAAACGATGAAGGGTCTTGAGCAGTGCAAGAACAACATCAGGTTGGTGTATGAGTGGCGCAACGCGAAGAAGAGGGGCGAGACGCGTTCGTTTGCGGAATTCGCGAAAACATTCAATACGTGGGGTAAGGCTCTCATCGCCGCGAACGACGAGCACAACTACCTGTTTGCTGCTTTCCAGTTGGTTCTCAAGTTGCTGCGCCTGACGGATGATCGCATCGACCAGTGCATTGAAGAGTGCATCGCGGAGTTCGTGCGGGAGGGTGGTCTGAAGTTCGACGTTGATTTCAAGGATGGTGCAACGTCGGTTGCTTTCCGCAAGTTCCTCAAGCTTGTAATCCTCAAGAAGAAGTTGGTGAAGATCAAGTTCAACACTCTCGACGAGAACCTTCACCGTTCCGGTGCGATGCGAGTTGCTGGGATCCTCAACAGCGGAATCGGCGACGGCATGTATCTTGTTGCTGCTGTGAACTCGACTGCCGTTGCGCACTGCTTCGTCATGATCGTTCAGAACCAGAAGTTCTTCGCGATCGTTGAAGACAAGGCCAAGCCGCTCGAGGTCTACGGTGAGTGGATTTTCCAGACCAAGTTCATCCGCAAGGTCGTCGCCTGCAATTAGGTTGTAGGTTGTAGCGCAGGACGCTAATCAAAACTAAAGAGACGTGCCAGCTCTGAGGTATTTTGGTTCTTGTATTATCTGTGAATCGATCAATGGTGCCAGGAAAAACCTCACAGAGTGTCTGCGTAGGAAAACCTGTTACGTGTTTGCATGCTTGCTCTGCAGTCCCAGTTTGTCTCGCAGGACCAGGAACTGTGGCTTTGGCAGCGCTTTCGTGAATATGTCTGCAACCATGTCTTTAGACAATTTTGAATTGATGTCGCTCAACTTTTTCTTGAACGAAATGGTATCGAATGTCGATGTGCTTTGATCGACCGTGTAACTCTGGGTTGTTTGCGAGTTTGATACAGCTCTGGTTGTCTTCGTAGAGCGTTGTGGCTTTCGTGGTTTTGAAACCGAGTTCGCCAAGCAGGGTCTTTAGAAAGATCACTTCCTGCATGCAATGGCAGAGCGCAATGTACTCTGCTTCCGTGGTTGAGAGTACGACTGTGTGGTGCTTTCGGGAGAGCCATGAGATCGGACTCTTCCCCAGCATTGTGACGAAACCACCGATGGAGCGCCGTGTGTCAGGACAGCTCGCATAGTCGGAGTCCGAGTATGCAGTCAGGCTATCAGCGAGTTGAGCAGCGGGCTGAGGAGCCCCTCCTAATACCAAGCCATGTCCCTTGGTCCCTTGTAGATATTTGAATCCTCGAACAACTGCACTCCAGTGTTCTGGGCCGGGGTTGGAGAGGAATTGACTGATTTCTCTCATGTAGTAAGCAAGGTCAGGACGGGTTCCGATCATGAGGTACATGACACTACCCACAGCTTCTCGATACGGAATGTCTTTCATCGAATCTTTCTCCGCATCTGTCGTGGGGCACATTGTGCTCGACAGTTTGACACTGCGGTCCACCGGCGTGGTGACCGGGTACGTTACTAGATGACTGAAGCGATCCAGGATCTTGGTTGCGTATTTCTCCTGGTGGATAAAGATCGTTCGGGCTTTGCGGTCCCGTTCAATGGACCACCCGAGCAAGTACTTCACCTCCCCTAAATCTGTCATATGGAAGCGCGCTTTCATGGCGGATTTGATCTCATTGACGACGGTAGGCGTCGGAGCGATGATAAGTAGATCATCGACGTACACTGCGATGTAACATGTGTGTCCGTGGAGCGAACCGACAAAGACGCATCGATCTTTGATGAGACATCGGAATCCGATGCTCTCCAGGAACGCCGCGAGCGTTTGGTACCACACTCGCGGTGCCTGTTTGAGCCCGTACAAGCTCTTCTTGAGCTTGCATACCAGATGCTCCTTCCCTGGGACAACAAATCCTTCAGGTTGCTCCATGTAAATTTCTTCATCCAGAAATCCGTTGAGAAAAGCAGTCTTCACATCCATTTGGTGAATCTCAAAATCTAGCATCGCTGCAATCGTTAGCAGGAGTCGCAGGACCTCCATTCGCAGCACAGGGGCGAAGATCTCGTTGTAGTCAATGCCATGGCGTTGAAGGAAGCCTTTGATTACCAGACGCGCCTTGAATCGGTCGACGCCACCATTGCCGTTGTACTTGACAACCCACACCCATCGGTTGCGGAGAACGCGCCGGCCTCGCGGTGGAGGGACGAGTTCCCATGTGCCGTTGTCGGTGTGGGACTGGATTTCAGAGCACGCAGCTTGTTGCCAGTCATTCGCATGGGCAGACTGCATCGCTTCCCGATAGGAGCGTGGTTCTGTGATATAGCGAATGGCGAGGAGAGTGTAGATGAGTTCTGTTCTCTCGTTCTCGTCTGCAACGTCCTCGGGACTGTTCAGAAGGTTCCCGGTGACGGATGTCTCGTGAGTAACGCCCTCTGGTGGCTGTGCCATCTCAGTAAAGGACCGTTTCTGCCCGGTATGCACCGGCTGTGTGATGAAACTGAACGTCTGTTCACCTCTGTGGAGGGCCTCTGAAAGGGAGGGCAGCGGCGCGGGTGGGATTGCAGACGCGGAGGTTCCACTATTGGGAAGTGGCTGCGCGACTGGATCAGACGGTGCAGGGAGTGTGACACGGTCGGGCGTGGTGAGCGCCGTTGAAGCCAGCGAGGGCTGTGTAGCCGAGGGCTGAGGAGCGAGTGTGTCGGGCGTTTCCGTGAAGAACGTCAGTTTCGGGAAGACAGTCTCGTCGAACGTGACGTCGCGACTGTAGACGATCTTACCGGTCGTGACATCCATCAAGCGGAAGCCGAGCTTGTGCTCAGGGAGACCAAGGTACATACAGATAGTGGCGCGCGGGTCCAGCTTGTCACGCAGATCGTCTGGGACATGGACGAACGCTTTGCAGCCAAAGACTCGGAGGTATTGCACGGAAGGTTTCTTTTCGTGCCATAGCTCGTAAGGAGTTTGATTGTTGGTCGACGTACTTGGCGTCATGTTCAACAGGTCCGTCACATGGCGGACACATTCAGCCCAGAGGGCTCGGAGGAGGTTCCCATCAAACAGGATAGCGCGGACATGTTCCATGATCGTGCGCATGCGGCGTTCAGCGACACCATTCTGTTGCGGTGTGTAAGCCATGGTAAACTGAGTGCGGGTGCCATACTTCTCCCACAGGAGGCGGCCCAGCTTCTCATACTCTTTGGCATTGTCGACCTGCAGGGCTTTGATCTCTGGGTCATACTCGTTGGCCGTGTACTCGATCGTTTGGACGTCGGTACGGAAAACATTGAGTGCTTTGCGCCGGAAGTCCTCGTAGCACTCATAGAGCTCGGTGCGCGACTTGAGGATGTAGGTGACCATGAACCGGGTACAGTCGTTAATGAAGACAAGGAAATAGCGGCACCCAGTGAGACTGGGGGTTGGCATGGGGCCGCAGATGTCACTGTGGACTTTCTCAAGTGGAAACTTAGCGCGTTGAATGACTCTTTTAGATCAAAAGGTTGGCGATGTGATTTCGCAAGCGCACACGAACTACATGTGTAATCTAGGTCGGGTCCTACAGCTTCGAGCTGGTGGTCAATGACCGCTTGGTTCTTAGGCAAAGCCTGCAAGATACGAAAGTTAGGATGACCCATTCGTCGGTGGAGAAGCACGATGGATTTCTTACCGTGCATGGAGAGAAGCGCGTCGTACGTGTGCGTGTCGTCCATGGTTGGATCGGCCGCGAACTGGTACAGATCGGCATTGGTAGCCAGACGTGCCTTGACGCTGAAGTGCTGGTTCGTGGTGATCGCGCATTCCTTGCGGTTGAACGTGAAGCGGAAGTCTTCCTTCACAGCAGCAGGCACAGAGAACAAGTTGAACTTGAGGTCGGGCGCGTAGAGCACGTTGCGCAACTTGAGCGTCTTGTGTTGACCCTTAGAGTCAATCACATTGAGAGCAACGTCGCCAATGGAGAGGATCGGGATCTGGTTCTTGCCACCGACAGTGATCCATCCCGTGTAGGGAGTCGTCGCCGTGAACCACAGGTTGCTGTAGGTCACGTGGCGCGTGCAGCCGGAGTCGATGGTCCACACCGGGTCGATGAGTTTGTCGTGCGCGGCCGTGAGGCTGAACATCGAGCTCGTCGCCGCAGTGATGGCGATCATGGCACTCTCGCGGCGCGACTGGTTGTAGCCGTTGTTGTTGTTGCTCGATTTGTAGCCGTTGTTGTTGTTGTTGTTCGTGTTGAAGCCGTTGTTGCTCGAGTTGAAGCCGTTGTTGTTCGAGTGGTAGCCGTTGTTGCTCGAGTTGTAGCCGTTGTTGCCCGAGTTGTTGTAGCTGGAGTTCCCGTTGTTGTTGCCTTGACCGTAGCCGGAATTTCCATGGCTTTGGCCTTGTTGGTTCTCACGACCAGAGTTGCGGCTCCCTTGACCGTACTCGCGTTGACCGTTGTTACGTCGCCCCCCATTGCTGTTGCGGTTTGAGCCGCGCGAGTACGGGTGTTGGCGGTTGCCGTGGTCGTTCGAGGTGTTGCGGTTGGTGTTCGTGCTGGGCATCTTGAAGTTGGCGGGCAAGACCGTGTTGGGCTTGACCTCACCATTCAGGATGTGCTTAGCCAACACGCGGCACGTGGCCATCGTGTGGTTCGAGCGGTTGCAGTACGAACACTCGCGGGCACTGTTGTTGCTCATACCAACAAGGGCTTGAGCAGTAGCAACAGGCGCGGCAGACACCAGAGCCCGTTCGTTCAGGGTCTCACTGCTTTCGGGCGTACCCTTAGCAAGCGCGAATCTTTCATGCGCGATTTTCTTGGTCACATGGGCCTCCAAGTTGCTCTTCAGCTCGGCCAGGGGCAGGATCTCACGACTTCCGCGCCAGATGCGCATCTCGCTCTCCCACGACGGCGGCATCGCGTTGAAGAGGAAGAGTGAGAAGAAGTTGTCGTCGAAGCAGTTGTTGAGCACCGTGTTGAGACCGCTCATGGCGTCATCGTACTTGAGAATAAACTCAGTGATGTCGTCGCCTTCCTGGTAGCGCGCGTTGTAGAGATAGCGCATGATACCGTAGGGATCACCGAATGCCTTGGTGCCCTTGTATCGGTCACAGATCGCTTGGTAGATGTCGTACGCCTTGTTGAAGCTCTTGACGATGCGGATGTGCTTGTCATCAAGCGTCTTCATGAGGAACGACTTGACTTGCGCGTTGAGACGGCGGGTCTGAGCGACGACCAGTAGCGCCTTGGCCTTGGCCTTGGCCTTAGCCTTGGCCTTGGCTCGCGCCTTAGCCTTAGCCACCTTCGCGCGCGCCTTCGCGATCTGCCTCGCGTTCTTGGTCTCGAAGGACTCGACACGAGCCGAAGTGGGAAGCACAGGGTCTTGGGTTGCCGTCGCGGATCCGTCGGCTTGCGCGGGCGGGTCTTGAAGTGTCAGTCGGCGTACATCAGCCGACGCCACAGACGAGCGGTCCGCGTCATCGTCGCTGTCGCGGTCTTCGTCATCGTCACCGTCGTCGCGGAGGGCCCCAGCGGCGTTGTCGGAATCGGAGTCCGAGTCCGAGTCGTCGTCGGAGGCTGACGCCATCTCCTCATCGTCGTCGGCTTCGGCGGCGAGGTTTAGGTCGTAGTCCGGGTCATCGACGAACCGGAGCAGGTTCTTGCCGTCGAGGTAGGCGCGGGTGCGCGTCTTCCAGACGTCGAAGTTGTCGGCGCCCGTCAGGCGTGGGAAGTCGGACGAGGCGGAGCTTGGGCTCATAACCTGTTGATGTTAGCGGAGGAGCTAGGTAGGAGAGAGAAGACGAGGTGAGTAGGAGAAGGCAAAAGCCAGTGTGTTATTAGGTTAGAGAGGAGAAGTGTGTCGAGGCCCGTAAGGCCCGAGACATCAGGGAAACTGCATGCACATGCAACAGCGTGTTTGGAGACTCAGTTGGTGACACTTGCAATCTGTATGTGATACAGAGAGAAGGTATAAGGAGTCCGGTGCCACCCCTGGCACCGCCGATCAACTCTTGAGGTTCAAGGGAACTGTGTCCCCTGGATATAATTCCTCAGAGGGATTAGATGTACCAGGTTTATGGTACTGCAAGGAGAGTCGCATGTACTGACTCAAGTCATTTACATCTACAGACTACGGTACGCTGTCGGATGACTGACCCTGGGCAGGGAAAGTGCTAGTTTCCAAGGATCGTACAGTACACTGTGGAGTGTGCTCTTCCCCAGTCTCAGCATACCCACGATCGCGACGGCGCGGCGCACGGCGCGTTCATCGGTTCTTGTTGCGTGCATTGCCCTCTTGCTCAGTGCCACGTCCATTTTGTGCTTCCCTTGTACGCACAGCGGTATTATTCTGTGCCAGAGGCTGCCTGTCGGTTGCAACATGAAGTGGTGCACTGGGCATTGAGATGGGCGGCACTAGGTTCCGTCTTGGTGTGATATGTGTCCGCGGCGACATAGGCACGACCCATTTGGACGGTCCAAATGGGTCCAAATTGGACCGCACCGATGCTGGGTGCGAAAGTCCCACCCCGCCCGGAGGACTCTTTCCGCACCGGCCTTCATTCTCCGTCTTGCCTCCCGCCAGCTAAACCATGACCAACGCGACGAAGCCTCCGACGCAGCGCACCAACCAGCTCCCGCTGATCGCCGTCGCGGCGCTGCTGCTCTCGGTCGCGCTCACCACCGCGGCGACCTCCATGCCGCTCTGGCTCACCGAGCCCGGCGTCCCCACCGCAGAGATCCTCTCGTACGACGGCGCACGCGTCGGCGTCTTCGGGATGTGCTACACGCTCGGCGGCCTCGAGACCTGCCACTCGTACACGGCGCCGTCCCAGTTTCTCACGGTCCGGAAGACGTGGGACCGGCGTGCGGGCATGTCCACGTCCACCACGTCGCGCGTCATGATGACTGCGTGCGAGATCGTCGATGAGGACTCGTACGACGGCATGAGCAACACGCAGATCCCCGTGAGTGACCTCGCCGAGTTCCTGGGCACGTTCTGCGGGAAGAGCGCCTCGACGTGGGTGCCGGTGGTCCACATCGCGGCGCTGATCGCGCTCGCCTCGTCGGTGGGCCTGCTTGTGGCCACGGCCAGGAGCGGCTGCGGCAAGCGCCGCGTGGTGCCGCTGACCCGGATAGCGGTGGTGGCCGCCGGCGTCGGCGCCGCGACCCAGCTCGCGGTCGTGGTCGTGTGGACCGCCGGCTTTCGCGGTTCCGAGATGCGGATCGGAACCTGCGTGTACCTTGTGATAGCCGCGCTTGCGTTGACGTGCTTGGGCGCCGCGTGCGCGCGGCGTTCGATCACGGCGGTGGCTGTGGCTACCGTGGGCACGCCGAGCGCTTCGGAGCAGCTTGTGTGAAAATCATCTCCAAGGTCTCCTCCTCAAGAGCAAGAAACAATATGAATTACTCCTAACAGTCCTTCATTCCAACGCGAGCTCGTTCATTTTGTCTGGTCGTGGAGCGTTCTTTCGTATATGCATCGATCTGATGAGGCGACGGGTACACTACTTACCAGGCGTTTCTATCTCGATCAAAAGGTGAACTCGGTTTTGGAACGCGGCGGTGAGCAGTAGCCGCTTGCCTGCGCTGGCGCGTCCACGGATGGTGTCGCAATCGTAGATGGCATCGATGGGGTCCGCTTGAAGGCGAGTGATCGATAGTCGACCTTGGGTGGCGACGGCGATGGTGCGGCGGATGCGACGGGTGTCGGCGCCGAGACCTCGGCTGTTTTGCCACCGTCCAGCAGGAGGTCAGGGGATTTCGAGGAGTGCTCAGCCAGAAATGTTGGTTCCTCAAAGTCGGGGGCTGATGGTGAGTACAATGGCGACATTGGCTTTGAAGGGCTTGGGATGGAAACGTAAAGCGGTGATGCCTGTGCGTGGGTACCTGAGGATGGGGTGGGGGGAATCGAAAAGGCGGTATCTTGGGCGTCGGCCGCGTGAACAACCGAATCCTGATAAGAAGACGATTCGTCTCGGGTACCTTGAGTAGGTGTATACGAGTCGTGGAGATCAACAATGACGACTTCTGATGATACTTCAGCCAGCTCGTTTGCGTTGACGGTCGATACCCCTGGTGAAGAAAGCTGAGTGTCGTGAGAGAGTGAGTAGTGCCCGCAGCACATCTCGCAAAAGGAGATGTCGATACGGTTGATGTAAGTACACTGTCCACAGCTCCAGGTCTCGCACTGGGCAGGAACGGCTGATTCACACGGAATCTCTCCTCCACAGTCGCCACAGGGTATCAGCGGTGACTCGACAGCGATGGCCTCCTCAACAACAACCTCTTGAGCCTCCACAACTTCTTCATGTGGCTGTGCACTGTTGTCATAGGAGTTGTAGTCCCAACTTTGTCCTACAGGCTGCTCGGTTGTTCCATATCCGTAGTATCCGTTCGCGGCATAATAGGCTTCCCATGCGGCAGCGTGTGCAGCAGCTGCGTCGTCCGGGACCTCAGTAACGTAGGGAGAGTCGTAGGTTTGCGTATCAATCCCGTTGCAGCTGGGGTTTTGATATGTGCTCGCATCACTCGTCGAAACATGGTCCTCAACCTGAACTTGCTCAACAGCTTCTTGGCCGTCGAACGCTTGTTGCACTGCCGACTGGTCTGCCTCCGCCGTCGATGTTTGGTATTCGAGAGCCGTATTCAATGGGCAGTCACGCGTCATAGGACGCGCTGGCTGGTCAGTTGGCTGGTCTGGGCCACCTTGAGCACGAGTCTTTCCAGGCAAATGTGCTGTCTCGAGAGGAGCGTCAAGCACCTCTTGGATAGCAATCTTTAGACGACTGGGGACTTCCAACCTTGACAAATCCACATATCAATGTCCACATCAGATGATCATGGTGTGGCGCCACGCGAGTCCAACAGCACTCCACGTACGCTAGCCATTCCTGAGCGTTCTCCCGCGCCACTCGAAGGTCTCCGGCCGTCTGGAACCAGTGCTTGCTGTGGCAAAGCGCAAGTTCAGCATCTCAAAACGCGCTGTGGGGTACGTATCCGAGCGCCACCAACCTGATCAAATAATCACAGATCCGGTTCACGTCTTGCGCGTTGCTCGCCTTGCCAATGCGCTCCGCTGCCGCCCATACAACTTCATTGGTCGAGACATCATCGCCCACCTTGCGCGCCATATTCAGACCTTCGCTAGTGTTCGTTTGACGCTTGGGGTTGATGCCCGAGTGAAAGACTTCCGCTGTGTCAGCCAGTCACCAAGAATAGACGACTGCTATCCTTCCTGTGAAGCTTTCTGTCGACGCGTCTTCCTCAAGTATTAAGACCCTCACCTCCGTGCGCCCGCTTAACATGATTCTGGAGCCATTTAGCCGACTTGTACGAACGACTGCATCCATCCACAACGCACTGAAAATCGGCTTTATCTGCCACTGATTCCGCCTTCCCACTCGCCTGGCCAAGATGTTTACTCACACTCCGAGGCTGCTTAATTGTGGGCTTATTCACCACAGGCTTTGTTGGGTGACATTCGCTTTGATGCTGCTTCAAAGATGATGCACTCGTCAGTGCTTCTCGACAAGCAGGATCGGGACAGCGATACTTTTGGTGCAAAAGGCGGTGGGCTTTGGCAGCATCGTTGGTCCCGAACAGTTGATTGCAGTCGCACTCTTGACACAGCTGCGCTGAGCTGATTGTCACACTCATGCGCAATTCGTGATCGTCCTCGTGCCAGCAAAAAGCAAAATCGCCAGCGCGTTCCGCCTTGCGCGCAGCCGCATGTTGCCGAGAGCGAAGTTTCTTGATCGCCAAGTATTTCGTTTGGTACATTGAGCGCCAATCGTGCTCATAAGCGAAACCATGACGACACTGAATCTTCAACGGCTGCACAAGCTGAAAGTACAGCGGCTTCCACAGTCGCTCGCTGCGCGTAACACCAGCAAATGCGCGACATACCAGCGAAAGGCGGCACAGGCGCTTCGCACTCATGTAGGACGCGATTCTCTCCATCACTTCGGGCAACAGAAGAGCATTCTGCCGAGATTGTTCGTGCTCGTCACTCAGGATAACGACATCGCGGCGAAGACGACGGCGTTTCTTGGTAATCTGGTGCGCTAGTTTTTCCACGACTTCTCCTCTTATGTGCTCCGGCATGAGATCTGTTCGCTTCAGAGATTCTGCGAACGGCGATCCCAACGTTGTTGTTGTCGATTGGTACTGTTCCACGCGACGCGATGGCACTTGAAACAGCATCTCTTCCCACCCAGGCAGGGATTCTCGAGCCTCGTTCTTGATCAACTCCAGGCGGAAGACTTTGGCTTCGTCCACGAACGCAGCGACGTCGTCGGCGTGCATGCCGAGGCATACTTTCCAGACGACCTCCATCCAATGGAGAGGCATGAGCTGAAGATCTGCCAAGTTCACCGAACATATCCTTTCTTGAAGACGAGCAAATAGTGGTGACTGTTGATTCACAGTCGCATCCAGCGACTCTTGTCGGCAAACGATCGTGTACATCACCCATACGAGGATATCGCGGCGCGTGTCGGGCGACGCCGTCTCCTCCTGGTAGCGGTCGAGCATTTCGTGAGCAACCGAGAGAACAGTCGAAACGTCGATCGACTCGATGTGACAGACCATCCCGACGACCATGAGAAACGAACCTTCGCCTGGCTTGGAGAGTAACACGGAGCTGTGGTGTCGGATCACTTCGCTGGTATCGGCAGCAAGCCCCTTGACGAGAAGACACGCGGTAGCAGTAAATGCCACGAACCTCACGCACTCGACTGGAACCATCAACGACCGAATTCCCAAATAGTACCCCACGATACTGCGCAACGCAACCCGCGTCACGCGCGTCGCGTGGGCACACTTGAACAAGAACTCTTGCATGTCCTGGGAGAACTTTTCCAGCAGTAAATCGAAGAACCTTGCGTGCGGATCGCTGAGCGCATCCCGTGACGACGACGCCGCGGGTGCATCGTCACGTAAAGTAGCATCTTCTTCCGCACAGAGCACGCTCCATCGAACGGCGAACGCGAGTATCTTGGGCAGCAACTCCTGGACGTCGGCGCTCTGTTCGAGCGTCTTGGCGTCGCCCACGGCTTCCAGCAGTCGCCACACGCCAGCAACTTGTGCGAAGCGGCAGTTCACTCGCGGGCTTGGAGCACTTCCTCGCTTCAGCAGCATCTCGTTGAGTACGTCTCCAAAGACCACCGCGTGTTGCCGCGCGGCGCGCGCGAGGAACGGCAGCAGCGTCTCCCACAGGTTGGCACATGCCATGGCGTAGTACTTGGGTTTCTCGAAGAGCCACTCGCACGCGCGGTGTGCGCTGACGCTGCCGCTCTCCACCACACGCTCGTAGCAGTTCTTGAGCACCGGGTCCAGCAGTAGCTGCACGACCAGGCGGCTCGCGCCGCGCGCGGCGTCCGCATCCTCGGCCTCTTGGATGGCCCACGTCTCGCGCAGCAGCAAGTGGCAGAAGAAGCCGCTGGCGCCACTCTCGACGGCGCCGCGGCTGAGCCACTGCGCCTGTGGGTCACTAAATGCTGCGCGCACGGCGCGCCGGTGCGCCACGGACGCCGCGCCGGCGCGGCACAGCGCCGCCGCCAAGTCGCAGAGCTCGGGCAGCTGCGCGCGGATGTCGCGCTCGCTGGCGGCGCGCAGCACGAGCTGCGACTGGAAGAGCCGCCTGCTGGCCGCTCCGATGAGCTCGTTGAGCTGCGCGAGCCACGCGCGCGGCGCCAGCGGAGCTGCGGCGGCGCGGGGCGCGGCGCCGTCCACCAAGTTGCCGCGCGCCGTCATTTCTGCGAGTCATATTGATGGCCGCTGGAACGACGCCAAGTTTCGGTCTATCAAACGTTTGATTGAGACATGCAATCGAACGCCCGTCCGATTAGACCTGCGTACGTATAATAGACATGAAAAAATCCGAAATATGCCAAAATAGACGACTGTACATTTGGCGTTGGAAAAGTGTTGGAAACCCAAATCAGATGTTTCAAACAGTGCGGCCAACTGGTGTGTGTGTACCCACGGTCCCTGAGCGTACCCCTTCGGTCCCTGATTTCTCTGCGATCCCATTTTGGCCACCGGGCGTTGTTCTCCGGAAAACCGGAAACGGCATCCGCCGCGGGCGTTCGCGTCGCCTTCCTGCGCCGCCCTGCTACCGTACGCGCGAGGGGACTTGTCCAGTGGTCGACACACATACGCACAGTCAACGCTGACGGGAACACCGGACACGCGCACCGACCCGCCGCTGTCACTAGAACAGACCGGACACCCCAAGATGATGGCGACGGACGCGGCCGCCTCGTCGCCCGCCGACGCGACGGCGATCGCGATCCACGACACCGCAGATCGGCTGCAGCCGCCGCAGCTGCCTCCGGCGTCGCCCACGGACGGAGTGAAAGATGGCGGAAGCACGCTGTCGCCGCGCGGCCCCGTGCGCGTCAACGGGCTGGAAGGCCCGTGCTCGTCGGACCAAGTGATCGCCTGCACGGGCCATCTCGTGTCGGCCGTGCTGCTGTACTTTGTGGCCGGATCGTTCCTGTTGCACAGCGAAAAGGACTTCTCCGCGGGTCTTCGACCATTGGTGCGTGGGAGAGCTTTCAGTGGTGGTGGGAATGAGTTTCGTGGACTGACGGTTAGCGGGTGTTGTGGTCATTGATGCAGACCATCGTGATGCTCATTCTCCACGTACCGGCGATGTTCCTCATCATGATCTCGTGGTGGTCCTGCGAGAAGATCGATCCAAGCAGACCGATTGAGGTCGGTGGATAATGCGCTTCCTTCTTCTGTGCAGCCCACACTGACTTAGGATGTTGATTTGAACTACAGGAAACGTTGCCGAATGGCTGGCTCGGGTTCAAGCTGAGCGGTCCACGGTGGGAGAAGACACGATACTGTGCCGTGTGCCGCAAGGCCGTGCCCGGTCTTGATCATCACTGTACATGGTACGGAAGAAAGCTGGTGGTGTTCTCTTTCTCAGACCAGGATATCGCTGACATGGATACATTTCGATTCGTGCAGGCTCCAGACGTGTGTGGGCAAGGCCAACTACGCGCAGTTCTTTACGATCGCAGTCGCTGGCACGGTCCAGTTTCTCTCGCAGACGCTGTACGCGACCATGTGTCTTGTATGGCTCGACCTACCCTACGAGACGACCAGCGACGTGCGCATTGCCATGCAGGGTGTGCTCATTGGACTGCTGCTCATCTCAGTGCCGTGTACTCTCATGTACTTCATCCTGCTGGGCTTCCACGTCTACCTGCACATGCTCGGCTACGGCACGTACGAGTGGATGCTGCGACGGCGTCGCAAGCAGCGCGCTCGCGCCGCCGAGGCCGCAGCGGCGCAGGGATCCAGCAGTTCAACAACGACCGCAACGAAGAGCAAACGGATGTCCGCGTCACGTATGACTCAGCGCGATACGGAAACGTCAGATGCTCGTGACTCGCGCTTGTCATCAGTTGGAAGCGCCAACGACTTTATCAGCCAAGAAGACGCTACAACGTCCAGCAAATCAGCGCAGCACGAGCTCACGGCACTATAGAAAGGACATCAATATCATGTAGGGGCATTTTCTTTTCTTTTTCAGTCTACTCGATCTAGTCAAACCTGTACGTCCAGAGCAACAGCCTGTCACTTTTGTCAGCCCACAGCTCACGTTGTCGATCCGCTTTAACCACGCTTGACCTGGCCGACAGCGTCGCCAATGCGCTTCTCCAGTGTCGGCAGCATCTTGAGGTGCGTGTCGACGCAGCTGTTGATGCACTTCTGCATGTCCTTCTCGACCGCGGCCATCTGCGACTCGCTCGGGTTGCCGCTCGTGGGGAGCGAATCGCGCGCGCGGTCCTGGCACTCCATGGCACAGCGCTGGAGGCGGTTCTGGAACGACTGCAGCTCTGAATGCATATACTGCTGCACCTGCTGCATGGGCATCTGGCAGCGCTCGACGCACGCCTGGACCTGCTCCGTGTTCCAGCCCTTGTTGTCGAAGCAGTTGGCCGCGCACACGTAGCCGCCTTTCTACAAGACCACTTGACGTCAGCGCATCGCAAAAGCGCAAATCGATAGGCCACGCATGTGCGCGTCGTACCTGGAAGTCACGCAGCACCTTGCGGTCCAACGAGTCCATCATCTTGGCCACGGCATCGTTTAACTTCTGCTCCGCCATGGTGATCGTTGGTGTTGTCGATTTGGTTTGTGAGCCGCTCGCTGGTTGGTGAGAGCCCGCACTTAACACACCCGCCACTGGCGCATAATGCGAACTTAATAATATGCGACGTGTGAAAATGGCGTTTGTATTCACAGAGCCCGCCAAAAAAGACACCGACTTAGAGCTCTTCGTGGGCATCGCCCGTCTTCTTGTCGTCCGCACCGGACAGCTCATCGATCGATCGCTTGGAGACACGGAACTGAGTCGATCCATCGATGATGCGGTCAAGGAATTGGCTCAGACCCGCCTCGTCCGCAGCGCCAGAGTGGTCTACACAGCATAAGATTGATCAGCTCGTGTGCCACGCAATGCGCATGCTTGCCAGTTACGTACCAGTAAACTTGATCACTTTACCGGGCTTGAGCACGAGTGCGGTGATGTCCGAGACCTCAAGAAAGCTCGTAAGCTTGACGAAAGCCGGATCAGACGCCTCAGCGAGGAGGAATCGGAACGGATCACGCCGATAGCGCTTGGCGAGCTCCTTGACGACGTCACTATCCTGTGCACCCGCGCTCTTCGTGACCACGACGCACATTTTTCCCTTCTTGGCGAGGCACTTGGCGATCTCTTGGTCTGTGAGCACGTCAAGCTGGACACGCGGCTTCTTTTTCGCGACCTCTGGTGCCGGGAACAACGGGAGCGCGGTCCACGACTCGCGCGTTCCATCACTGGCCGCCAAAGCGCTGGAGATGAACTTCTTGGCACTGGCCTCTGTTGAGATAGCACTTCCCGACGATGACAAGAACTTTGCGTTTGCGCCGTCAATGAACACAAGTGCCGGAAGCTGCTCGTCGATCTGTAGGTGCTTGGCGATCTTCTCTTCGTTGCCAGGCACAAACACGATACGCACAGTCGGATCCGTGATCGTCTTCTTCTTGGTCTTCTTCACTTCCTTCACAAAGTGCTGCGCCAACGAGCCTACCCAAGATGGCGGCTTGGACGCTGCACCACCGTTCTTGCGGCGACTGCCAAAGAAAATTGCGGTCGGGGTCGTGTCGTCCTGGTGCAAGAAGGTGTGGATCGACTTGTACTCCAGCGTCTCAACCGAAACACCACTCACGCCAAGCTTCTTCGCCTCGTCCGAATTCTTGACATACTGAACGATATCCTTGCGCGTGCGGCCACCTTGGTAGTCCCGCGGCTTCTTCTTGTTGGCACCGAACTCTAATCCACACAAAACCTTTAAATATCTAGCGACTAGGAATCACTCTCGTGGTCCTATGACGCACCTTTGATCGTCGGGTAGCCCTTGATGTTGTACTTTTGTGCGAGCGCTGCGTGGACCGTAGCATCGATAGCACCCAGACGAGCCTATGATAACAGTAACATATTCCAGTGAGATCATCGTGCCACTTGACCTCGTTGCCAGCTTGGCGTTCGCTCGTCCGTACGTGCTGCTTGAGTTTCTTCGCCGCAGCCTTGTACTCCGGTTCCAAGTTCTTGCAGTGGCCGCACCTGCCAATGCACCCACGCCATCCCGTCAGTTCCGTACGCGGCATTACACCGCACTACGCAATTCCTCACCATGGAGCATAGAACTCGACGAGCCAGTAGTCCGGACTGTTGAGCACTTCCTTCTCAAAGTTCTTCTCGGTCAGGATCACCACCGCGTCCTTCTTCGTATACTCGGCCGACACGATGGTGCTGGCAACGAGCGCCAGGAGCATTAGCGCCGCGCGCGCGATGGCCGTCATCCCCATTCTTCGCTCTTCTCGAAAATGGCAGCTCCGTGTGCCAGCCACGTCGCTGGAAAATCCTGAACGGTGCGGTATACCGCAATGTATACCGGTACGTTCGGAACACTAAATAAGTGCATTCGCGTCAGCTTCAACTTGGGATGAAGAGCTCCAAGCGGCACACGTCTCAGATGAGTGTACACAGTGCTGTTCCCATACGACGGTTCCGTTTGAGTAGACTCGCCATGCTGGATGAACTGACGTGCTCTCCAACATGTAGTTCGTCAAATGCATCGTCCCATATATCCCACGCAGCTCTTGGGTAGTAGTGTGGTCGTGGGTACCCCCACGCCGGCGTTATATCAAACCGCACAAGTTGGCGGGTGGTAGCAAGGACCGAGCCTGTTCCGAGAGTGTGCTTGTTTCCATGGTCCCCTCAGGGGCCAATAGAGGCATGCCCTCTGTCGCGGAGAGCATTCCATACAAGATGACAACAGCGGAAACAGCGCGTTTTGAATCTCTCCGCAGACGACAAAACGCTCGAAACGATCCACTTGTTACCCTATGTTCCGCGCCAGAATAGCCTAAATGTTGCAATGTTGCGCTGTCTGGCTGACCGTGTGGAACAGTTTGCACAAGCAACCTGCTACCCAGTATCTCACTACCGGTAATAGCCCTGAGACTCGAACTATGAAGCCCACCAACTTCGTTTGCTCTCCGGCCATCGCTCCCATCCACAATCCTGTCGTGGTCCTGGCCCGTGACAGTCTTTAGGACCAGCACCAACTTGCACTGGCACAATCGAAGAATCATCGTGTGGAGACAGAAGAGTCCGGCGAAGACGAACCCACGGAAGGCGCCGCGAAAGCAGTGGCTGCTGGCCGTGCTTACCGTCTGTGACGTGTGATATGCTTCGAAATGACTCAGGGAATGGAGATAGGCGCCAAGGCGGTCGTGGATCAAATTCGGAACAAGAGTTCCTTTTTCCGCCTCGCAGTCGTGCCGAGCGTCGCAGAGCACCAATGGGCGAAAACTTCAAAATCACGGAAACAGAAAGTGACAAAAAAGAACCGCTGACTTCAGCCACACTTGGCGTGTAAACAAAAACAAAGCAGAAAAATCAGGAGAATCGACGAAAAAAAAAACAGAAAATCTTGGATACGCCGCTACAGCGCCAGGTCTATTTTTTTCCCCCGCTGTTCCGAATGTGTTTTTGGATCCCGTTTCGTGGTTTGCCGTTGGATGCCGTTGGCGAGTGGCTGGCAGTTGGAACAACAAAAAAGTTGGGCGCTTCCCAACGTTGGCCCCCGAGCGACCCGACCTCAGCACTTTGCCTTTCATCCGCATCATCCATCACCACCCGCGGCGCGACAGCATGCGACTGGCGACGACTCTCTCGCGCTTCGCGGTGCTCGCGGGCTGCGCGCTCCTGCCGCTGTGCACGCCGCTCGTCGGTGCGGCCGAGCCCACGCCGGCGCCGCTTCCGGCCGGTGCGTACAAGCCGAGATATGCGCGCGCAAAGTGCGCGTCTAACTCTCTTTTTGTCCATAGGCTGCTTTGAGTTCCCGATCGTGATCATCTCGCCCGTGGACAAGCCGTTTCCAACCAAGGGCTGCAAGCAGCCCGACGGGCCCGGCGAGAACTGCCTCAAGGCGCTGACCGAGGTCGATCTGGAGGTCATCGACCGCCGGGACGCGAGCGGCGCGCCGGTGGTCAACTGCATCAGCGACAACACCACGGCGCTCCACCGCGCGACGGCCAAGTACCGCGGCCAGTCGAGCCTGGGCTTCAGCAAGCACCAGTACAGCGTGTCGCTCCACGAGGAGGCGCCGCTGCTCGGCTTCCCCTCGGAAAAGACGTTCGTGTTCAACGGCCCGCACATCGACGGCAGCCTGATCCGCAACTACATGGCCCACTGGCTGTTCCGCGCGACCGGACGGTACTCGCCGCTCACGCGTTTCATGATCGTGTACCAGCGCAATGTTGCGACGCAGAACGTCCACTACCTCGGCGTGTACCTGGCGCTGGAGAAGATCACGTACGGGCCCAAGCGCGTGGCGCTCGCGCCGCTCAACAACCAGTGCAACGCCTCGCAGCTCAACGGCGGCTGGGCGTGGCAGCTCAACCCACTCAACTACGGCGTGTACTCGCCCAACGTCGTCAAGGACCAGTACTACTACATGTTCGGCGCCGGCGAGCGACCCGTGCTCATGTACCCGAAGCCCAGCGAGATGACCCAGACCATCCGCGACTACTTCGTCAACACCTCCACCGGCCCACTGCCGCAGCTCTACCGTTCGCTCTACGACAAGATGACCGACCCGGACGATCTCGAGCGCCACATTGACGTGGGCTCGTTTATCGATTACTTCCTGCACTCGGAGATGTCCCAGAACACGGACGCGTTCCGTCGCAGCACGTACTTTTTCAAGGACCGCGACCAGCCGATCAACGCCGGTCCCGTTTGGGACTTCAACTTGGCGTACGGCACCGGATCGAACCAGGCCGACTGGCTCCACAAGAACCACTTTCTGTGGAGCCGCATGTTCGTCAACTACAAGTACACGGCGCTCACGATCCAGCGCTGGCGCTCGCTGCGCGCGACGGTCTGGAGCGACGAGTCGCTCGATGCGTTCATCGACGAGGCCGTGGCCCCGTTCAAGCGCCAGTTCCAGCCATGCTTCCACTGGTACAGCGGGCTTGTGCCGTGTGCGAATGTCCAGGTCGAGGGAACGTACGAGGCGAACGTCGAACGCGTGCGTATGTCAGTCAAGTCTCGCGCTAAGTGGATGGATGAGAACATCATCAAGTTTTACGGAAAGATTGAAAAGTCTGCGTGGGCGCAAGCTATCGACATTCCGAACTACAACTGCGCCGCCGACGGTGAAGACGACGGCTGTCTGACGAACCCGGACAAGTACATCAACGCGGTGACGTTCCCGGCAGTCCGTAAGCCGTACAATGGTCCTGCATGCTCAAATCCGCAGCCGCAAGAGCAGCCCTCCATCGATCCGTGCTGGATGTCGTCTGGCACGGACCCGCGATTCTGCTCTGGCAACGGCTACTGTGGCATGGGCCCCGGCGCCAAGTGCTCGTGCTACCCTGGAAAGCTTGCTCCGACGTGCGCCGAAGACGAAGCTACCGCTGCAAAGGCGTTTGTGGTCCAGCCGAACGCCACCGAGAACGCCGAGTGGGGCAAAGTGACCTACTTTGCGCTCTTCGTCGGTGTTGTGGTGGTTGCGCTTGCTGTGGCGCAGCGCCGCCGCTACCCTGGCTCCGCCACGAAGGACGAGCGCGCGCACATCATGCCCAAGACGCACTAATGACGACACTCACATTGCCAATCAAGGCCGCAGTGACCGGCATGCGCGTGAAGGGGATGACGCGTCCCCTCCGACCGGTTTTTGGTTTCCTTTTTTCTTCTTTGTCGCACTTGCGATGGGCTTAGAATACAACTCGATCATTCTCCTCATGTTACGCATCTCCAGCACGAGCAAGTGCGATGCCTCCCACCACTCGTGCTCGCATGCTCGCACCTCCACTCGATGATCTTGACGGAGCAAAGTCTGGTCTGGTACAGATCTATTCCCGCGGGAGAATAAAGAAACCAAATGCGCAACGGCAGGGCACGGCGTGATGGCGCGCTGCTCGCATTCCGTTGGTCGAGTACAGCGCGTCATCGGTCCCGCGACGCGCGTCACCAGCGATGTAGCCATGTTTCTTGTCCGCCCACCGTCCCATAGCGCTAAATCTGCCATCGCATTGCGGTCGCCAAAGATACATTCCGCTTGGAGTCGTGGCTCTTCAAGATACACCTCCAGTTTCAGCCAATCCGAGTCGTACGAAGTGGCACGATTTGCCGTACTTTGTCGGAGAATGGATACGAAACGGCGTATTTTGGGGGCCGCGTGGTCCGCGGCGTTCGACGATCCCTTCGAGAACGCCGCTCTGTTGCCCGGTCCAGCCGATGCGCAGCGCCCCACGTCACGCTGTTGGGTGCCGCCGTTGATGCCACTCACTTCCCAAGTCTCCTTCTCCCCCATCACACCCACGCACGGCCGCCGATCATGTGGACGCGGTTCGCGCTGCTCGCGACGCTGCTCGCCGCCGCGACCTCCTCGACCCACGCGACTGCCAACGCAGCGTCCGACAAGAGTGCGTTACGCTGCTGAGTCTCTTTCCCCTAGGGCGTGTCTGCTCTGAGTGCTCACTATGTGTCTTGTGTAACGCAGCCTGCCATGAGTTCCCTGTGGTGATCCTCTCGGCCACGAGCGGCGCCTTCCCGGACCCGACGTGCAACCAGCTGCGCTTCCCGGCCGAGAACTGCCTCAAGGCGTCCGTGCACTCGCACATCCGCGTGGTGGACAACGCCGATGGATCCCCCAACTGCTTCTCGTCCGAGCCCACGGGCGAGTACGACGCCAAGACCAACTACCGCGGCCAGACGAGCCTCTTCTTCGCCAAGCACCAGATCGGCGTCAAGTTCAGTGAGGCCCAGCAGTTCCTCGGCATGCCTGAGGACAAGGACTTTATCCTCAACGGCCCGTTCCTCGACTGTTCGCTGATGCGCAATCACTTGGCGCACTGGCTGTACCGCGGCACCGGGCGCTACTCGTCGCGCACGCGCCACGTCGCCATGTACTTCAGCGACACACCCGGCACGGCGCCGCGGTACGTGGGCATCTACCTGCTCGTCGAGAAGCCGGGCTTCGGCCGCCACCGCGTGGGGCTCGCGACCATGGATGCCTCGTGCCGCGGCGACCAGGAGCTCAACGGCGGCTGGGCGTGGCACAACGACCCGTCCAGCTTCGGTGACTTCTCGCCAAACGTCGTGGTCGACCAGTACCAGAACGAGTTCGGCATGGGCGAGCGCCCCGTGCTGGCGTACCCGTCGGGCGAGCACACGTCGCAGCTCATGCGCGACTACTTCGTCGACACCTCGCGCGGCTTCTTGCCGCAGCTCTACCGGTTCCTCTGGAACAACATGACCAACCCGGACGGTCTCGAGGCGCACCTGGACCTGGGCTCGTACGCCGACTACATTCTCCACACCGAGATGTCGCTCAACGTGGACGCGTACCGACGCAGCACCTACTTCCACAAGGACCGCGACCAGCCCATCAACGCCGGCCCGGTCTGGGACCTCAACCTCGCGTACGGTAACGGCGCGCGCCACAACTTCCAGGACTGGATCTACCCGCAGTACACGTACTGGAAGCGGCTTCTGTGCAACTACAAGCTTGCCTCGCTCATGATCCAGCGCTGGAAGCACCTGCGCAGCGACGGACAGCCCTGGAGTGACGCCGCCATCGTGGATTTCCTGGACGAGAGCGCGCGCCCCGTGCAGCGCCAGCTCAGCAAATGCTCGGGCGACTGGCGCTCGGACGTGCTCCAGTGCGCGTCTGTGGACCTTAGCACGTGTAACGGCACGTACGCCGAGAAGCTCGACGGGCTCAAGACTGCCGTGCTCACGCGCGCCAAGTGGATGGACGCCCACATCACCGACCTGTACAAGAAGCTCGACGGCAAGACCTGCGGCTTTGTGGGTGAGATCCCCAAGTTCAACTGCGCGCAGGATGGCAACGACGGCGGTTGCCTCACCGATCCGGCCAAGTACTACAGTGCCGTCACGTTCCCTGCTGTGCGCAAGCCCTACAGCGGCCCGGCCTGCGGCTCCAAACTCGATGACGCTACTATGAGCACCTACCCGATGCCCGAGGCCGTGCGCCCGTCGGTCGATCACTGCTGGCTCGCCACTGGCGCGAAGACGCTCTACCCGCACTCCAAGGGCGTCCGCGAGAAGAACCTCACGGCGTACTGCGGCGGCTATGGTACGTGCCCGCAAGGCCCCGGCGCCAAGTGCAACTGCTCCACGGCTCTCAAAGTTGACCCGCTTTCGTGCCGCCGAATCGACGCTGAGTACCTGCGAGAGCAGGAAGCCGCGGCTCCGACCATCGTCGCCGAGGGAGCGACCGGCGAGCGCACGCCGTCGGTCAAGACGACCAGTACCGCATCCAACGCGTCGCACGGTTACGTGATGAGCTTCTTTGGTTTGTCCATGTTGACGGTCTTGGTCGCGGCTGGGTACAAGTACAAGGAGCACCGCCGCAACCAGCACCTGCCGTCCTCCACGCGTAGTCTTCAGTCACCCGGCCAGTACGGCAGCCTCGAAACGAGCCCGCTCTTCTCGAGCCCACGCCACATCTGAAAGGCGCGCACCAACACATAGATCACCACGCTGTGGCTCACCTTTTCATCAACCTTCATCAATCATGCACGAAATAGAGAACGTATCTATTCCTCCACGTGCTTGGTTTGTCTAGCGGAAGTGATTGATGCCGTCCAGTCAAAAGTGTAACTCAAGACGATGCAGTCTGTGATGGCTGCATGAGTGTAACCAGAGCTGCCGCCGTCTTGGAAATGGTGCTGTTCTTCGGTACGTCGAACTTGGAAGAGCTCAATAAATACAGCACCGAAAGAAACGAGTACTCATGGTGTGGGCCGCCAAGCTCGCGTGTGAGGTCGACGTACCGCACGAGCAGTGAAAGCAGCGTGAAGGCGTCTTGAATAAGCGTCAAGCGCTGGGAGTTCTGGAGCACTTCGTCCAGTGCATCCAGGCCCAGTGTCCGTGCATCAAATGTCTCGCGATTCAGCAGTTGCGTCAAGTAGTAGATCACCGATAGATCGTGGTCGTCGTCATTCGCGTGGCCGTGTGTGCTCTCAAGCACGAAGCGGATGCCCATCGACGGGTAGGTGATCACGATCGACAGGAAAAGGCGAATAATTATGTGTTGTAATGCACGAAGATCGCTTTTGGCTTCTTCCTGAGCCGCGCGCGTCGTCCCGGTTGTCGTCGTGCTTGCATGAGTCGCTGGAATGACGCCACCAAGCATTCTCGCGCAACGATTGAAAAAAAGAGTACGGCGCGCTGAAGCCTCGATCTCTGAGAACGTTTCGCTGAAATGGACGAGTTCAACAAATATCATGAGCGCGCGTGTCTTGTGCTTCACTGAGATCCCTTTCGGTGCCAGTACGATTTCCTGGACGAGGTTGCTGGTCACCAAAGCCTTGAAGTCAGCGTGCGGGGCACGGTGAACCACGCCAAGGTCCACCCATAGCGACAACACACTGAGTCCACAATCCACGATGCGCGGCTCGTTAGCGTTGTTCTGGATGACTCGGCAGAGCGCGCTAAGCAGTTTGGCGCGCATCTGCGTCCGTTCCGACAGCTGCTGTTCTTGTGTTGCCGAGGCAAGTAGTTCACGTGATGCGAGTTTATCGTCTTTCTTAGCGGCCAGGTATTCGTCCAGTGAAGCGAATCGAAGTGCCGAAAAAGTGATTCGCGGATGCTGCATGGTAGACGAACCAGGCACGGCCTTGGAGTCTGGGTTGGAGCCACTCGACGCGAGCAGTAGAAACTCCTGGAAACACTCGCTGTGGACGATGATGAGATACAGTATCCGCAGCACGCTGCAGAGCACCGTTGTCTCGAGGTCTGAGGGTGCAGCAAGATATCGAACCATGATTGGCGCGAGCACCAGCACCGTTTCGTGTCCCTGAATCATACTTGCTAGCGCGTCGTGGAGATCCTTGGCACGCTCGTTCACGTATGTCGCTTGCGTGAGATTGGCTTCTTTGGCGAAGGTGAGCAGCGAGGCCTTGACCTGCGCATGCGCGTGACCTGCGATCTGCGAGAAAACGCTCTGCGAGACGGCTGAGTCGGCAGCTGCGGATTGATGGAACTGACTCCCCTTGGCGGCTTCGCTCGCATAGCTGTGAATAGAGCTGTGTGGATCGGAACGACCGGCCTGTGTACCGTTACCTGTAGCTGCACCATCTTCCACACTGTCAACCTGGTCACCCTCGTTATCCGTCCCGGCCACCTCACTCGAACCCTTGAACAAGACGAGCAGATCGCGCGACGCCGTGTCCATGAGCGCGGCGATGAGCTCGGCGTTCTCCGCCGCGAGTCGGCCGCGCATGCTCAGCGGCTCGCCCTGCGCTTCCACGGTCGCCGTGGACACATCACCACCGCCACCGGTGCCGCCTCCCTTCGTGGGTGGAGAAACCACTGCGGCGGCTGTCGGCGCCGTGGCCGTGGCCGTCGCCGTCCCCGCCGGCGGCTTCTCCAGCTGCGACATGCGCGTCATGATGCTCTGACTCGCCGCGAAGACCGCGCTCTCGTGCTTGCGCTTCTTGGTCGCGAGCAGGCGCTTCTCGGCCTCGAGACGCTTCTGCTCGAGCCGCTGGCGCTGCGTGAGCTCCTCGAGCTCGCGCAGCGCGCGCAGCTTGACGCGCTCGGCGTTCTTGAGCTGGTCGCTCAGAAAAGAGAGCTTGGACTCGAGCGACGCGACCTGCTTCTGCGTCTGCTCGTCGCGCCGCTTGCTCTCGAACGCCGCCTCCACCTCCACGGTCGCCATGTTGGCGCGCAGCTCGAAGGTTTCGTCCTCGGCCTCGCTCAGCCGGCCCTGCAGCAGCTGCACCATGCCCACGGCCTCGCCGCGCTCGCGCTGCAGCCGCGCGATCTCCGCGTGGAGCTGCGCGTGGCACGCGCGTTAGACGCCGTCTATCCTACGCAGCAGGAGACACACATAGAACCCACACGCACCCGCTGCGTTTCCTCCTGCCCCGCGCCATACATGCTTGGTGACGCGCTTGAAAATGGAGCAAGTTCCGGCAACGCAGAGTTCTGTGGGGTCCTGTACTAAGTACGGGCACAGTAGACGGCACTCTTTCGAGGGAGAGGAATGCGAACTTAGCGCGAACTTTTGCGGCGAATATCCAACCGGCGTCGCCTCTTCAACCTCTCCATTTTCAATACGCTCCGGGGGCGGCCGGCCAGACGCCAGGCGCCGCGCTCGCTCTCCGCTCGTCGAGGCCGCAGCACGCGCACGGGCGGCTCGCGCGCGCGATTCGTCGCAGACGTGGCCGTTTTACGCGCACGCACGCGCCATGGACGACTCCGACGAGGTGCGTGGCCTCAATGGGGCGCTAACGAGGCGGCAAGTGAGCTGACCGGGTGTGTTGGCCTGGTTTGGTGGTGGTGGTGGGTCCAGGACAAAGTGCTGCTCGAAGATGATGTGCGCTTTGCGATGCCTAGTATGGTGGGTGTGCGTGAGGGTCTAACTGTGGCGACTTCGTGCCGGATCTGCATAGAGTATGGACGAGATGCACGAGGTGGAAGACGACTTGATGGAGAGGTGCGTGGTTTGGTAGGGCGGCATCGGCGACGCACGGGGCGCGCATTGACGCCGCGAGTATGTGTAGCATCGACACAAACGCGTCGCCAGTCAAGGCGGCTGCGGCCAGCACGCGGCGGCGGTTCGAAGACGACGACGACGACGAGGCGGGGAAAGAGGACGAGAGCGACGAGAGCGAACTGTTCAACGGCAGTAGCAGCAGCTCGGACGAGAGCGAGGCCCACCCGAGCAACGACACGAAACTGGACCGGAGAATACCTGGGTCGGCTGGGGAGGTGTCGGCAAGGCGGAGGCAAGATGAGGAGAAGGAGAGAGCGGCGGAAGACGATGACGACGATGCCGATGATGAGCCACCCGAGATCCCCGGGAGTCCCCTAAGGGTGCGTTTGGATCGCCTAGTGTGGTTTCAAAGGTCATTTTCTCATGCTTTTCTGTTTGCCTGGATGGACTAGACGATGGCTGGGTTCGAGACAATCGGAAATGAATCTGCGAGAGGCCGTGGAGATATGGGGAGCGCACGCCAAAAGGTGTCCATGCTAACCGCCGATATCCTTACGATTCAGCACTCGGCTAGCGAGAGTGAGAGTGATGAAAACGATGAGTACGAAACAAAAGAAACGGAGGCCCCGCGAGCCATGGAGTTCCACACGTCCAGTTCGTCGTCTGACTCGGAGCGAGAAGGAACAGGTAGCGAGGACGAAGACGACGAGGACAACAACCACCATCGGAAAACGAAGCAACCTGTAGTAGTGGATTCGTATGCGCGCCAGGGCCGCCCCAAGACGGCAGCGAAAGAGTTGGCGCTGTATCGAGGGGTTTTGCCCACAGAGTACTTTGAGCAGATCGTTCAGGATGCCCCGTCATCACCAAAGAAAGAAGAGTACCCGTCCGCTTCAAACAAAGCTCGGGATCGAAGGCAAGGCAACGACGGTCCACATCAAGCCGCCCCACGCATATCAACCGGAGCCGCTCCAACATCGTCAACCAAATACAAGGTCCCAGTCCCGCGAGAGATTGAGGAACTGTTTCAGGTGAGATCGATTGCAGGCCTGATCGGACGATGTCAAAGTTGCTGACATGTTCTTGCAGTTTGTCAACGCATTCAGCCCCGAGGAAATAGATATTCCGACTCGCCTTCAGCCGTTTATCCCAGAGTATGTGCCCACTGTGGGCCTTCCATTCGACGGCATACAGGTAAGGGACGCATGAGTTTTGGAGTGTGGGGTCCTGAACTGATCAGTTTGTGAAATCCCTCTAGATTCCCCGTCCCGATAACAAACGCGACACAGCCGGCATCGCATTCGTGCGCGAGCCGTGCGCTCAGTCAAATGCCGCTGAACTCGAACTACTGCTAGCGGCTCAAGCTAAAAACGAGTGGAGAAAACGGCAGTTGGACAACGTCGAGCTCGTCCACAGCATCGAGGACGCTTCGAACCGCCCCCGCGACATCGACAACTGGATATCCAGTGTTGCGAAGGTTCAGGCATCCAAACCGCTCCCGCAAGTCCAGTATAAGAAACCCATGCCATCTGAAACGTCGCTCATGGAGCTATGGCCCGAGGACTTTGAGGTCTTCCTATCCACTCTTCCACCGATCTCGCTAAGCAAGATGGATTTCAGCTTGGTGGACATGATCCGTGTCGTGTGCGGCGTTCTCGACATACCGGTGTACGAGGGTCTCCAAATCCACTCGCTCCACGCGCTGTTCTCGCTCTACCACGAGGTCGTCACGTATGAGAAGGAAATGCTCGCCAAGAGCGGTGAAAATGAGCGATGAATACCGATCGAGCACACATGTTATCAGCGATTTTGGCTCACTCGCGCTGTGAAATAGACATCGTCTTGGGGGAAGAAATCTTGTGCTACGCGTCGGCAAATGTTCCTGGCCACGGCGCGTCCTTGTCGGGGTTCTTCTCGCGATCCATCTTGTTACAAGTGGTGATATCGGTCGAGAAGTACGTGGTTTCGGTCTGTGATCCCAACGTCAAGACTGTTAGTGTGACGCCCCTGTGAGAAACACGGCCGGATTGCTTACCGTTGGGCACTGGAAGCCCAGCACATACGGGCACTTTCGAACGACATCTTCACAGAGCGACAGGCACGTGCGCACGCGTCCCGTGACACCTTCTTCACAAGTGCTAGACGATGTTTTGCCGCCCGCAGAAAGGGAGTACGGGCAGATTGCGGGACTGTAAGTTCGCCCAGAGGCATGGTTACTGACACCGCAGCGCTGGAACTTGATGCTGCAGACCCAGTACTTGTATGCGTCGCGACAGTGGTCGCACGAGTACAGCGAGTACCGAGTGTTGCTGTTGCAGCCAAAGCGGTGGAGCACAATGTTCACGTTCTCGTAGTAGGCGCGCGCCTTGGCGTCAAACGCTGCTCCGTACGGGTCTTCGGCGTCCACAACAGCGTGGTAGTCGACCATTGAGCAGAACGCGAGCGAGTTCTTGGTGAACGCGCGGCACACGGGCTTGGTGGGCTCTTCATTGTCGGCCGCATACACCATGCGGATGCTCTCTAGAAGCCCGAGAAGGATCCACGGAAAGACGTATCGTAGCACCGACATACTGAGTAAGAGGAGATCGTAGAGAGCACCGCTACGAGAGTGATTTCTCGTCTCCAACGTGGGTATGCGAGCTCTCCGTAACGGTTCACGCAGTTCGCCACGATGTATATTTGGGCAGAGGGTAAGTATACGTCAGCCACACGGCTGATGCTGTTTACATCTCGTATAATCCGTTCACGATCGCGGCAGCCCGTGTTTCATGTCCTCAACCACCAGCGGGAAATAATACAGCGGACCGGGGCCCGTACAGTCCACGGCGCGGCGTACGAACGCGCGCTTCTCTGGTGTCGACACGTCCATCAGTATGCCTGCTCCTGGGGAAGCGGCCAGAGAGAAGGCCGAACGATTGCCCGCAGAGATCTCGTCCAATTCGCGACAATACGGCGTGTTGAACGCGTTGAAGAGCCGGGAAGAGAAGAGGGTGATATAGTGGGCATAGCCGTTGAGGTACGCTGGGAAGATCGAAACGTTAGTGGATTGCACGAAGAGCGCGGCGAACCGAGGATTGATCCGTTTGACCGTGGGCGGCAGCGCTTGCACTCGTGTCAGGCCGATTTGGAGAACTGTGAGGTTCGGTGACTCAATCAGTTCTGCCTGCACAGTCGAGATCGGCGACCCGGCCAAGGACACCATGCGGGGCTGGAGGCGTACGACGACGTCCGGGATCTCTGTGAACCGCGAGTTCTCTAGCACGACCTGCATGCCGAAAGGCCAGATCACGTCCAAGTCGGACGGAAGCATGCGCAGGTTAGTTGCAGAGGAATGGAAGTTGGTCAAGCCGCGTGGGAACTCTTTCGACAAGAGACCAACGGGAAGCTCTCCGTTCGGCATTGACGTTCGCAGCAGCACGATCGACCGTAAACTCG
This sequence comes from Pythium rhizo-oryzae, assembly GCA_027475725.1. Taxonomy (NCBI): domain Eukaryota; phylum Oomycota; class Peronosporomycetes; order Pythiales; family Pythiaceae; genus Pythium; species Pythium rhizo-oryzae. The sequence continues at coordinate 13,172 of JAMFLL010000155.1, read as the reverse complement.
CGTGATGCATCTCGGTCACAGCGGCCTCTTCACCCCAGGCGATAACCGTCGAGTTGTACATTTTCAACCCGGACATGTTGCTATACCAGCGGATCTTTGAAGACACTCGGAGCTCCGGACAGTGGCGGATGACGACTCGCGCCGCTCGGTCCGGATCGAACGACTCCCACGCCGTGTCCATGGCGACGTCATGACCGTTCGAACCGAGAGTCGCGCAGTTGATCTCAACGAGCGAGCATCCGGGCTTGGCACTGAACCAGGGCTTGAGGCTGAGCACACACTCGGTGTTGGATTGATGCGACTCGGCGATGAGATGGATGACCAGGATGCCACAGCCCCACACGACAAACAAGCCCGGGCCAACGACGTGCACGGCCGTCCAAATCGCGCGCGAGAGGAACGAAGGCCCGGCGACCGTGCTCAAGGTAGCCGAAACCGGAGCGGCGCTCCGCGAGTGGTCTTTGCTTTTCCGGCGCGCATCCCGTTCCATTGAATGGAGGGGGACGATCCCATTTGAGTTGTGCGCAGGCAGACTGACGGTTGCCGAGACGTGATGCTTGGACGGCCCGGTCACCGCTACGGGTGTCAGCATCTCCTTGATCGCATCCATGCACTGCAAGAGCCCCAGGGCAAAGATGATGCGTGAGACCATGTCCCCCCACGACGCGACCAGCATCATCTGGAACTCTTGCTGCATGTTCGCGATCCACGCGTCGTCGAACCAGGTGATGAACGAGAAACCAAAACCGTGCGGGTCGACGTATTGTGGTGCGTACGTGGCGAAGATTACGACGGAGATGCCGATCGAAGACACCACATCGAGCACAGCGTCACACAGCAGACACAATATGCGCCGCGTGATCTCTTTGTGGCGGTAGTACCGATGGAGGATGGGCACAGCCCAGCAGTTGAGCACGAGTAGCGCGACGTAGAAGCGGATGAGCCACAGGCGCGGCAGCACAAGCGTCATGCGGTATAGCTGATACGTCTGTAGCGCCGTCTCCACGAGCTCACGAACCAGCAGTACGTGGTCAAAGTACACGCTGTCGACGCCGAGCAGGCCGTCGCGCCCAAAGATCAGGCTGCTGGTGCGACCGACCGTGTCAGACATACGGCGCGAGAGCGAGGCCGAGCTAGTCCGGCATGGTTCGCTGGTCGTGGGCTCGGTTCGCCTCGAACTGTTCCTGCGCATCCACTGAAAGCACGATGCCCCACATATTCGTCGTAGGAGCGGCCCCACGTAACGCGTACGCGCGAGATACCGGAAGATTGCCCCCGGCTCAGGTTGGAAGACGAGCCGGCGCGCATGGAGCGAACTTACGCCCATGAGAGCAACGAAGAACGCGTGCAGCGCCGCCAGAGCCGCGTGGATGTTTGCGACCTTGTGGTGCTCCGAGTTGGGGAGTCCAATGCCGTATGTCGTGAGCTGGAAGTCGAGGTAGGTCTTGTCAAGCATCTTGTACAGCAGCGTGACGCCCACATAGTACGCGAGATTGGCGGCGTGGAGAAGCAGCAGCCCGAGCCACCAGAGCGCAAACGCCCAGGGACTCGTGCGGAGGTGTGCGCTGTGTCGGCTGTCATCTCGTTGGTGGACGCGCGTGTCAATAGCTTGGGTCATCTCTGGTGTTGATGGCGGAGAGATCAAAAGGGTTTGTGCATGGCACGAATCACGAGGACTCCGCCGGTTGTGTCCAAGCAAAATATCGGACCACGCCGAATTTAGCACATGACCGTGAGAGACTATGCGCCTTACTGCCGCCGCCAAATGGATCGTCGGGACGTGTTCAGAGCGCTGTCACCCTGAATAAACCTTTCAAGGGGCAAAGTGGGGTCCACTTGTCTCCGTCCGACGCCGTTTCGGTATTGCAAATGGTAGAAGATGCTATCGCACGAGACAGATGATTCACGCTCGTCATGGTGCGTGGCAACTTGAGGTGTGCTGTCTTATCTCTCGCACAAGAATCTAGACGGGCCACGATGTCGTCTTGTTTCCGTCCATGAGCCACAGTTCGTTTGCATCGTTACTGTTCGCACCTCACTATGGCTCCGGTTGCGTCCACCCTTCGCGACCACGACCACACCGCACGCGCACTCTCGTCGCCGACGCCGCGCGAGAAGCAGCGGCTCGCCGGCGGTGGCAACGGCCAAGGCGCGGCATCCCGCGTGTATGCCGGGTGGCTCTTTGTTGAGGCCAATAACAAGCGCGCGTTCGCGTGGCGCTTCTGCGTGCTCGACGGTGACAGTTTCCAAGTGTACAGCCGCGAAATCCACCTCCGTGATCTCGGTACGCCCGTCGCGACGGCCGCATGTGTGCGACAGCTTCTTCTCGTGCATGTCGAGCGCATGCACCGACTGAACCGCGGCATGCTGCTCGTCGGACAGAGTGGGTACGGGCTCTGGGTGCACGGCACCCACGAGGAAGCGTACTTTGAGCAGTGTTTCGCGCTGCTCCAGCAGGCTGTGCTCTCGCAGCCCGTGCGGCTCACGATCTCGCGCTACGGGTTTGTCCACCAGTCGAGCGGTTGGGCCATCGACTCTGGTGGCATCGCGTACACCGGCTGGCTCCAGATCCGCCGTGCGTACGCGCGTGGCTGGCTGCTCAGCCCGGCGCGGCGCTTCTACTGCGTGCTGAGCGGTCGCCACTTCTCTGCGTTCAAGCTCAACATGGAAGGCCGCTGGGCGGACTTGCACGGCAAGATCCAGCGGCTCGCGCTCGCCAAGAACACCAAGTGGCTCGAGCTCACGCTGGATAGCGGTGTGGTCATCCACATCGCGTCCAAGGCGCGCGACGTCACGAGCGTGTGGGAGCTGCGTATCGAGGCCGCGCTGCGCCGCGAGCCGTGCGGCCTCGCGACGACGCGCGACGCGCTGCTGGCGGCCACACAGCCGTCGCGTGGGCCTCGCCGCATTCTCACGTTGTAGCGGTTTGTAGGTGTATCTATCCGTGGGGTGTATATAGCCCCACGAGAACGCGAAGAAGCCTCAGGAATGGAACTGAGCTCAATGCGACGATGACTGGCTGTGGACCATCACTCCCAACTTGAAGCGTATTTGACATGCCCTGTTGGCGCGTTCTCCCCGAAACAAACCCCCTGCAGAATCGGGTTTTATACACCTTTTCTAGGATATGCGATTGTTCTCTGTTTAAAACACCCAGAACCAAAACCACCTCGTGTTCCCCGAAAAGAGAAAAGCGCCGGCCAAGAAGGGGAAAGCGAGTGTATGTTGGTTGAGGCGGAGGGCGCCGCGCAATAATACCAACAGCAACACAACCGCGAGCCGACTGCTTCCGCGCGCCGCGAGCGTCGACTCCTCCAGCACAAGCCCGGCGCTCCCCAGTCGCATCGGAAGCGCGCGCGTCGCCGCGTTCGAACCGGGCGCTCGCGGCCTCGAACGGGTTCGAACTCGCCGCGCGAGAACAAGGCAACGACAACCCATCGCGGGCGGTTGGCGGGCGGTTTACATAGAGACTAGAAGGCCACCCACGCGCCCACGCGCCCCCGCTCACTCGCTCGCTCTGTCGGTGTGGACCAGCTCTGGCGCGCCGTTGTGTAGCACGCGGCTGTTGTTTCCCCACTGTATAGAGAAGAGCGTTTGCGTCGCGCGGCCATGCAGTTCTTCAAGCAGTTGACCGACCCGGCGCTCAAGCGGCTGTACAAATTTGTGCTCAAGCGGCTCATCGGGCGGTTCCTCGCGGAAGACGAGATCGATTTGGACCAGTTGGACGTCCACCTGCGGTCCGGCCGACTCGAGCTGTGCGATCTGCTGCTGAGCGCCGATGTCTTGAACGCCGAGGTGTGCGAGCCCAATGGGCTGCCGTTCCGTGTGAAGAAAGGCTACCTGGGCTCGGTGCGCGTCACGATATCGTACATGAACATCATGAGCGAAAGCTGCCTCGTGGAGATTGACGACATTGAGATCGTGCTGGTGCCGGTCGGTGAGGAAGATGAACCCAAGGCTGAGACGAAGGCGCGCAGTGCCACAGCGAAGCCCTCTGCTCGCGAGGCGAAACAAGACGGCGCAAGCACGGAACAGTCCGGAGAAGCGCGAGTGCGTGGCAACAGTGCCAACGATTATACTGATGAAGTGTCACAGGAAGGGCTCGATTTTGTGGCAAGCTGGATCGAGCAAGTGACCTCCAAGATCAAAGTGACGCTGTCGAACATCTGCCTTCGCCTTGAGACCAGTGACGCCACGAGCGGCAAGCATGTCGCGCTTCTGTGCAAGCTTGAATGGGCCCAGTTCACGGACGAATCGGCGAGCGAGGTGGCCAGTGTATATGGACGGGGCGGGATGGACCAATCCTTCGGTTCCTCGTCCCAGAGCATGTATCAATCAATGGCAGCCAGCTCATTGTTCGGGATCTCACAGAAAGCCGTGAAGTTTCGAGGCATCAGCATGGATCTGCTGTTGCCATCTGACGAGCTAGAAGAGGATGACTCAGGATCAGTCCTCCACCACTTTTTGGCAAGTGACTCGACACGACAATGCTACGTACAGATCAAGTTATCGCACTACGAAGCACTCGAGGCGCCGTCAGTCGATGCTGATCTTTTCCTCCATTCGATTCGGGTGGTGCTTCAGCCCCAGCACTTCTCCTATTTTGGCACTCTAATCGACGCATTCACTGATGAGCCCCCACAAAGACCAGTCAAGGAGCGCTACACCACGACTGCTTCCCTGTACACCTCGATTTGTGAATCAAAACCTGCGTGGCTGGATCAAGAAGAATCGGGTGAATCTAGCGAGAATGGTGTCAAGTTGTCAATGCGGGAGTTCCAGCGCATTGAGCAGCTACTTCTTCAGTACCACAAGACGCACGAAGAGCTCATGAGCGCTCAGAGGGATCGTGGCCTTGATGGTACATCAAGTTACGAGCACGCCGATTTTCCATACCCGGTGCCACGACGACTTTCAAGTGCTGAAAGTGTCGAAAGTGTGGGGCTGTCGGACTTAGAAGACGACGAAAACTTTTTCGAGTGTGATCCGGGTGCAGAGTCGATGACCGCCAGTGCCAATTTCGGTAGAACGTCCAACATGATGGCTCAGTCGATGTACGCGTCTGCTTTGTATGAGCCGGAAGATGCGAAGTCTGTGGCTACAGAGACGAATGTGTCGGGCAGTCTACGAGCAAGCGTACGTCATCGCCCTTCAAGAAGTGTTCGGACTCGCGTCAAGGTTCATCTTCTTGAGTGCGATGTTGTCATTCTATACGATGATTTGTTGGACCACGAGGAGGAGGAAGACGACGGAATAGACTATTCTTCAGAGTCTCGGCGGCAGAGACAGCTGCGGCGGCGAAGACGTGGTCTACCTGTCATCACTGACCAAGAGCGTATTGAAGTCGTCATCAAAGATGTGATTGTGTCTACATTGGTTTACCAAACGTACACCACGATGGCTGTCTCAGTCGGTACATTCGAGATCTTGGAGAAGATGCTTGCAAGGATGTCGACTGACACTGACGGGGACGAAGACTCGCTTCTTACAATATCAGTGCTTCGCTTCGCCGACGTATCACCTGCAACAGCGAGAAAGGTTAACCTCTCTGCGAATCTGTCCGCGCAGATTCGTGTCGAGATGAACGCCTCGGGGGGTATCGAATCACTTGCCGTTCAAGTTAGTGCTCAGCCAATCCTTTTAGAATGGGATATGCACATCATTGATCGTGCGCATCGCCTGATGAAGTTGATGGAGGAGTCAAGCGCAGCCAAGCAGAGGAAGAAAGCGACTGAGATCCCGGAGAAGAATGAAACTCGGTATCCAAAGAAATTGGACGTGAATACGGAGTGTGTGGAGATAACGCTTCGATTCCCGATGGTGAGCAGCGATCTGATCCGTTTTGGTCCGTCATCGAAGAGAGGATTGAGCGAAGACAAGTTGGTACTGATGTTGGAGGGTGTGAAAGCGAGCTCCTACGCTGATACTGCTGAAGGTGACCTTCTCCCCCCAGTCTCTCAAAAGCCGAAGTTACCCTGGTTATCCGAGTTCGATATCCGATTCGATTCAGTTGCAGTTTCGCTCATCGGTCCAGTCGGCGGGGATCAACGCAATCCAGTGATTGTGAAGTCCGCGATCATTGGTGGCCATAGTGACATGACGTCTGGCGACAGCTGTCTGTTGCGGGTTCGGATGCAAGTACCAACGAACGAGGAAATCAAATCTGCTCTGACAGCCAAGCATAATTTATCCCAGGATTCTTTGGAGCAGTACATTGAAGCGAATGGGAACATGGCAAGCGATTCAGAAGAAAAGAGCGGAGATGACAACGACGGAGGTCGTGTCGGGTCGAACGGGTGGAGTCAGGATGCAAGAAATCGAGCTCATGACTTCGAGGTCACAGCAAGTGCCGCGGCTTTGATTGATTTGATGATTCGTATTCCCCATTCGAAACTCCAGTTCAACAAGCAATCATTCGATCGGCTCATGATCCTCTTCGATGCGCTGATGATGATCAATCCTATCGACGTGAACGGGCACAACCAAATGATGGTCACTGCAGCATATCGCAGCCGCCTTATCCCAAGTTACATGACTGTCGACTTGGAACTCAACGACGGAACGCTTCAGCTAGACTACTTGCCACCGTCATCTTTGTCGGACCAAAAGCCGTCGATTGTGTGCGTTTACCACATCGCGTTCCAAGACTTCAGAGTTTTCCAAGTGTCGCAATGGATGGGCCAGCTCGTGTCACGTGTCCACGTCGCAGCTCAAAATATCACTCTCCTCGAAGAAGACCGCAATACCAATGTAACATCGCCGGTGTTGTACAAGAACCCCATTGGTGTCAATGAAGCACCGGTCCTTTTTGTTGGAATCGACATCATTGACCAAACACAAGAAATGCGGGAGATGAAGGTTGAGCTTCACGTATCTCAAGTGAACATGAGGTATGACGTGTCTTCAAAGTGGATGATTTACTTGTCGGAGTTACTGCTTCTGGAATATCCTCCACCTATCATTCCGCTCGATTCTGCGAGTACAACACCCCAAGAATATGCGGAGATTCTGCTGCAGATCGAGACAGAAGATTATGAAACAGTCAAGCTCGCGGTTCCTCCGAAGACGGTGTTCACCAAGCTATTTGTCAGCTTCTATGACGCAATTGTCGACTACTCTCCAGCGACTCTGTCCTCACGAATCATGATAGTTCTAGGCAACGTAAGCGTCTCTTCGAACGTTGTGACCGGAGCTTTGATTCAAGGATACAAAATATCCGTTCGGGACATCCAGCTCCACCTCACTCCAGATCGTCCGACATACGATGAGATTGACGACAGCATTCTCGGAAACGAGCTATTGAGCTTCGCGAGCAAACACAAGAAGCGGATGGTGGTGAGCTTCCCTGGCGAATCGCGAAGTCGAGGCCAGCTCTCAGCACTGTATCCATCGCAGCTGATGTTTTTCGAGAAGCACGGTTTCCTTCAGATGATCACGCTGGACTTCATCGATGTCTTCCTACGTGCGATTGTGCCGCCAGTGGAGCAGAGTTCGCCGATGTTGTCGACCGACCGAAAAGTATCTCCGTCGTCGCTTGGTGCACCAGAGTTGTCAGTGGAGCTGAACTTAGGGACAGCGAACATTTACGCCTGTTTCGATTCGTTCAACACCCTCATTGAAGTGATTTCGACGTGGACGGAACAGCTAAGCGTCGAAGGTGAACCTCGCGATACAACAGCATACGTCGGTCTCGACCGAGTGAAGGACGTTGCGAGTGTCTCTGTTGTCACGAACCTCGGTCCTGCAACTGTGCGTAGCTCCCGCCCGTCCATTGAAGAGCCACTTTCACAAACTCCTCCTCTCACGAGTGCGAGACTCGCAGAACAGAACGCACGAGGTAGCGACCGTGACGCCTCGTATACCTCACAGATGAGTCGAACACACAGCATGACCAGCAGGGCAACGAGCTCGGGAGTCAATCTGTTTGCTCAGCTGGACGAAAATGCGTTCGGCAATAGTCGCAGAGTGGTATCCGGAAGCCATGCGACGACTGACACCGAAGCCCGATTACTACAGACACGACTGAATGAAATACAGAAAGCGAAGGATCGAATGGTGAGCGGGATGACGCGTTTCGGTGAGAGTGATGACGCCATGAGCGCGGCGGAACTTCGGCGCAAGTACACGAAGGAAGTGGAGGAGCCAGTGAAACCGAAGATGCGAATCAATGAGCTGGTCATCGAAGACTACTACTCGGGGAATGGTGTGAAGAGCGGAGGCGACATGTTCGCTGGTGACTTTTTGATGTCCTCCAATGTGGAGCCGACAGCAGTACCTACTTCCGGCGACGTGGATCCTTGGTTCTCTAGTCGAGGGGACAGCCAGCCAGTCGCCCACGATTCAACTCATCCTGTCGGCTCATTACCCGACGAGCATTCGGCTCGTTGGTTGGGACCGGGAGTTTTTGGAACTTCAGCTGCTGCCAGCTCGCCTTCGTCTTCTCCCCGTTTTGATCCGGTCGAAGAAGACACTCTTTCCTTCGAGCAGAAGCCCCCCATCTCTGCCCTGTCCAGTCCTTACGTACAAGACGAGAACGAGGAAGATGATGCGTTTCCTTCGGCTGGCTTCCCTGCAGGTCCGAAGAATTGGTGGGGGATGGACACTCCTCAGGACGTTGAGCTGAGCGAGTTGCAGACAGAAGAAACGGAGTCTTCTTTTTCACATCATGCCCCGTTCATGGACGACGAATCTGTTGGCGAAGCTGATACTGAGTCACCCCACCCACTGTCCATGTCGATGGTGATTGGCAATGGCGAAGATGAAGGAACGGAGGTGGAGCTCGACTTTACGCTGGACCGCGAGATGCAGACCAAGTTCAATCATTTGATGGACTTCGAGTCGAATGAAGGGCAGGATGTGGACGATTTGGATGAGGAAGATGACGAGGAAGAGAAAGCGGATATCCTTCACCCGCAGACACCGACCACAATCGGAGCATGGAGATCCTCTAAAGCGGATCTAACCGCACCAATTTCGATCCCTCCTCATCGGCGAACGTCCTTCTCGGATCACTCAAGTCACTCTGGTGCCGCGAGCGCTATCCCAAGTCTCTTTTCACCGCCAGACGAACCGACAGCTCGATGGTTTTACGACGATCTAGCTGGTGAATCTAGTCAGCGCGAAGGCCCGCCATCTCGTATCTATCCTCACCACGTCGAGATCCCGATTGGCGGGACTGCTGCGTCACTGTCGTTTGGCGAGCGGGAGTGCGATGAGGCGATTCGTGGTGTTGCCCGTGAGGGTATGGCGACAAAGACTGCTGTGACGAGCCCGGTTGTCATCCGCCACGTCCTCCTTCGAGACTTCAACATCTGCATGCGTTTCTTCGGTGGATCGGATTGGTCGAAGGATCTCGTTAATGTTCCAACATTGACGCGTCAACGAGCAACGAGCTCTTCCACAACTCAAGACGCCAGAAGTGTGGAAAGCAGTGCGATGAAGGACCGCAAAGAGAAGCTGCTGGACGCTCTTCTGGACAACTACGTTCCATCTCCTGAACAAGGTTTGTTTGGTTCAGAGGCTGCTGAGACTTCGTTGTTCACTTCATCGACACGATCTCGGATTGGCAATCGTGCAGAAGATCGATCATCTTCGAGTTCTACGTCGCGAAAGCGGTCATTGAAGAGCGGGCGAAAGACAGAGGAGATGCTGGAGCTGGTTGTCACTCGAATCCAACTCCGACTCGATATCTTCAACGAAGAGGAATCTCAACCGCTGGCATCCAACTCTGTCCTGGCGTTTGGCGACATTGAGATCCTTGATTATATCTCGACGTCACAGATCCGAAAGATCATTTGCTACTGGAAGTCAGATGCCAGCCATCCGAGGGAAAGCGGAAGCAGCATGGTGCACATCCACCTCATGACCGTTCGACCTGGCCCGAACCTGTGTGAGGAGCATCGCCTCAAAGTGCGCATGCTACCGTTGCGCATCAATCTAGACCAGGAGGTTGTGAGTTTTTTGCGGCAGTTCGTGCCCGCAGAGGCTGGAGGACGTGGTCCAGGTGCCACTCCAGCCGGAGGCATTGAAGAAGATGAAGGCGAGGATACCAATGCTGACATGGACGGCACGGAGTTGTCTGCCATGGCAGCCCCGATGCCGAGCAAGGTGACTGAGACCGACGTCAGTCTGGGAGTTTGGTTTTTCCAGAGCATCGATATTCGACCTTGCAAAATCAAGATTGATTATCGCCCCAACCGGGTTGACTTTGACGCACTACGCGCCGGCGACTACCTGGAGGTGATTAATCTATTCGTCTTAGAAGGCATGGAGCTGGTGCTTCGACGTGTGAAGGCGAGCGGTATTGACGGATGGGCAGCGCTTGGCGAGCATGTCCTCATGTCGTGGGTGAACGATATCTCGCGACACCAGATCCACAAGTGTGTTGCGAGTGTCTCGATGCCTCCACTTCGTCCATTTGCAAACATCGGATCAGGTGCTGCCGACCTTATCTTGCTACCCCTCGAGCATTATGGTCGAGACCGTCGCCTCGTGCGTGGCATCAAGAAGGGCGCAAAGAGCTTCCTGAAATCAGTGACAATCGAAACGCTGAACACTGCCTCGAAGGTTGCAGAAGGCACGCAAGCATTGCTGCAGCATGCCGACGATGTCGTGTCCTCGACTTCTTCGCGTAAGAAGCAGATCAAGTACCGACAACCGGGCAGCCGCATTGCGAGAAACTCGAAAAGCATGGGTGGTGGAGGCATCCGCAGTGCACAAGATCGTGGTGGTATCGGCAGTCGCCAGTATCTTGCCCAGCAGCCCTCGAACGCGACCGAGGGGTTGTACCAGGCATACGATTCGTTGTCGCGGGAGCTCCACGTGGCGGCCAAGACGATCGTCGCTGTTCCACTCATCGAGTACAAGAAGACGGGCTCTCAAGGGTACGTCCGCTCAGTCATTCGCGCCGTACCGGTGGCCGTGCTGCGCCCCATGATCGGGGCTTCGGAGGCTATGTCAAAGGCCCTGATTGGTGTCCGCAATGCAATGGACCCCGAGATGAAGGAGGATGTCGAGAACAAGTTCAAGGACTTCCGCACGATCTGAGCGCTGACAAATTATAGCAAACGCATCTGTGAGAGACAGGTGCAGAGAGCGAGAGAAAGAGAATGAAAGAGAGAGTGAAGCAACGAAACCAATGTGCCTGCGATATTCACCAATTCGATACTGACATTTCCAGCCAATGTTCATAGGCACTTTCGCGAGGGAGCCGAGCATCTCTTCTTGTTGCCACAGCGAGAGCGAAATGACCAGCGGTGTGGCGCTGGTGACGACCGTGTGGCTGCGCGACCGGGCGCGCGGCTCTCGCCACGTGGACGTGCTGAGCTCGTTCCTGCTGTACCACGTCGCCATTGGCGTGGACCGCGTGGCCGTGTTCTTGGACGGCGACGCGTCTCAGCAGCCCACAACGGAGACCTTGCCCGCGAAAGTCGCGGAGCTCGTGGCGCAAGGACGCATCGAGCTCTTCTACCGCTGGGAGGACGACGATGTAGACAGTGCGACAACCGCAGCAAACAGCTGTCATGGAATCCGAGGTGCTCGCTCCGCGGACGCGACGACGCGGCTCGAGTATGTGGACTGCGTCAACTACGAGCGGCTGCATGGCACCGTCACGCACGACGTGGCGAGTCGGCAGATGCTGAACGCCGAGCTCGCGATGCAGCTCTTTCGCGCGCGAAACCAGACCAGCCGGCAGTCCGAGAAAACTCGTTGGCTGCTGCACCTCGACGTGGACGAGCTCTTGTTTTGTGACGGCATGGCGGGCGGCGCGAGTGGTTGCGACGCGCCATCAGCAAGTAGTAGCGTGCTACGCGAGCTCGTGGACACACTGGAGGCGCAGAGTCCAGCGATCCATCAGCTCACGGTGCTCAACTACGAGGCAGTGCCGACAGCGCGGCTCGGTGGCAACTACTTTGTGTCGGCCACCAGGTTTCGTCGCCATACGGCGCGGATCCCGCTCTCGAGCGAGTCGGCGGCCGCGATGCGAGCGTGGCAAGCGCGGTCGCCTCACGACCAGTTCTTCCTGTTTTACGACAACGGCAAGTCGCTCGTACGCGTGCCCGACGCGGATGAGAGTGCTGTATCAGTGATTCCTGCGAGCGTCCACCACTGGAAGCGTGCGGACACAGACGGGAATCTTCACACCAGAGGCTGGAGGAGCGTCGCCAACTTCTACGACCCGCGACGGTCGGACGTGGCCGTGTGGCGTGAGCCAGCCCCAGCGCTGCGTTGCAGCGTGCTCCACTTCACTGTGTGTGGCATCGAGTGGCTCACGGACAAGTATGAGCGACTTGGTGACTTCCCCGCGGTGTGGGGCGGCGCGTTAGGTAGCACGGAGATGCGGATCCCGCCGTGCTTCCACCTCCAGGCGCGTGACGCCTGTCTAGCGCGACAGGACGGGAGATCAGGAGATGAAAAACACGAGTCGCTGAACATGCTGTATGAGACACAAGTGCGAGCACGTGACACGACCACAGAAGAAGGCGAAGCGTTCTGGTCGCAACAGCTACGCTCGGGTGTTTGCGAGGAGATCACGTTCGCGCGAGAGCTGCTGCTCTTCATGGGCTTTGAGGACACGCGAGATGAGGCGACGACCAGCATGACCGCGATTCCTGCTGGGGAAGAAACAGTCACGACGGACGAAACGGCGTCGACCGTGACCACGACGGGGCCCCTCAAGGGCTACACGGCGGAGAAAGCGTGGATGCTCGCCGCCATCTCCAACCAGTACCTGTAGGTTCTATCTAATCCTCGGCAATAATCCAATATTTTTGTTTGGTTTCATGTTCATTTTGTCGTCATACAACGAGGCCCGGCACCCGTACGTCTTCTCAATCACGGGACGTCCGCGCCGGCGCCTCCCGCCACGCGCCCGCCCATCAACCAGCGTGGGGGGTCGTTTAGTTCTTGCTGAGCGGGCGCAGCATCTCCGAGCTGTTGGACACGGGCTTGTTCAAGTCGTTGTAGTCGATCTCGTCGAAAAAGTCGTTCTTGCGCTGGCGCAGGCGCTGCGCGTGGCCGCGCTGGATGTAGTACTGGTCCGGCTCGTCCGCCGACGTGAGGATGCTGCCGACGCCGTAGCCGCGCGAGCGCATCTGCGTCGTGTTCATGCGGTAGGGCTTGGTCGGGCCCACGTGGTTCGCGTACGGCGCGTGCGACTCGCTCGCGATCGG